>JAJOZX010005008.1:0-197500 GCA_023014485.1 Bathynomus jamesi | reverse complement strand
AGCGTCGTTCTTTACGTTAATTAACTGCGTGTTTGCAGTTAAATGTATATAATGTTACGGCATGCGGGAGGTGCCACCTTGGGGCATTGGTTTCTGCGAGTATGTAGAAGAATTACGGCATTTGGAAGAGTGAGGCCCATGGTGTAATGGTTATCGCATCTGACCGGCAATCGGAAGATCCCGGGTTCGATTCGCGGGTGGTTACCTCATTTTTTTCATTTGTTTCGTTCTCTCCTCTCGTCTTGCGCGGAATATTCTCCTATACAAGCGTCGTTCTTTACGTTAATTATACTGCGTGTTTGCAGTTAAATGTATATAATGTTACGGCTGCGGGAGGTGCCCCCTTCGGGCATTGGCTTCTGCGAGTATGTAGAAGAATTACGGCATTTGGAAGAGTGAGGCCCATGGTGTAATGGTTATCGCATCTGACCGGCAATCGGAAGATCCCGGGTTCGATTCCCGGTGGTTACCTCATTTTTTCATTGTTTCGTTCTCTCTCTCGTCTTCGCGGATATCTCCTATACAAGCGTCGATCTTTACGTTAATTATAACTGCGTGTTTGCAGTTAAATGTATATAATGTTACGGCATGCGGGAGGTGCCCCTTGGGGCATTGGTTTCTGCGAGTATGTAGAAGAATTACGGCATTTGGAAGAGTGAGGCCCATGGTGTAATGGTTATCGCATCTGCGGCAATCGGAAGATCCCGGGTTCGATTCCCGGATGGTTACCTCATTTTTTCATTTGTTTCGTTCTCTCTCTCTTGTCTTGCGCGGAATATCTCCTATACAAGCGTCGTTCTTTACGTTGATATATATACAGGGGTTAGACAATAAATGAACACCCGCGATTTCACCGGTTATCTTTACGGATTGCTCAGACACAAGTAAACGGTCAAATGACTGGCAACCTATTTAAATGCGTAACAGAGAGTGTATACGTCATGTTATAACCCTCACGTTGTTTTTACAGATCTGAGTGAATCATGAAATTAGCAGTTATGAAAAGACCTGTCAGACTTCCAAGAGGGCAAATTGTCGGAGCGCGGATGGCTGGTGCATCGGTGACGAAAACCGCTCAGATGTTCAATGTATCCAGAGGAACTGTCTCTATGGTCATGTCTGCATACCAAACCATGGAAAGACGAGCACCGACAAATGCAATAGTGGACGCAAGAAGAAGCTGTGTGATCGAGACCGCCGGGTGCTAAAGCGCATTGTGACAAAGAACCATAAGAACACAGCTCCAAAAGTGACTGTAGAGCTTAATCAGCATCTTGCAAGCCCGGTATCGACCAGAACTGTACTCGCGAGCTCCATGGAGCTGGATACCATGGGAGGGCTGCAATTGCCAAACCCTTCCTTTCGCACATCAACATTGAGCGGCGCAGAAAATGGTGTATGACCATAAGAATTGGTCACTGGACCGTGGAAGAATGTAGTCTACTCCGACGAATCCTCCTTTACGCTATTTCCATGTTCCGGTCGAGTTTACGTCTGGAGACAGCCTAAAGATGCTTATGACCCCGACTGCCTGACCCCAACCGTTAAGCATGGAGGCGGATCTGTGATGGTTTGGGCAGCAATCGTGGAATACTCTGGCCCAGCTGTAGTACTGCATGGTAGGGTTAACGCCCAGGTCTATCTGTCAATATTGGCTGACCAGGTCCATCCCATGTCCAAACGCTGTTTCCCAATGGCGGCGCCGTCTTCCAGGATGATAATGCACCAATCCACATCGCTGGGGTCGTTAAAAACTGTTTGAAGAGCATGTAGGTGAAGTAGACCGCTTGGATTGGCCTCCACAATCCCCGGATCTTACATTATCGAGCATCTGTGGGTGTCAGTTGGAGCAGCAGGTCAGAAGCCGATTCCCACCGCCGGCGTCTTTGGAGGAACTGGAGCAGGGTTTGCTCGAAGACTGGCTCAGGATTCCTCTAGCCACTGTCCAAAAGCTGTATGAATCAATTCCCCGGCGCATTGCAGCTGTTATTGCCGCTAAAGGAGGACCACTCCATATTAAGAATAAAAACCGCCATTTATCAAGGTGTTCATATTATTTTGTCTAACCCCTGTATATATATATATATATATATATATATATATATATATATATATATATATATATATATATATATATATATAATATACACACAACCACACATATATATATAATATATATATATATATATATATATATATATATACACATACAGTATATATATATATATCACGTAAAGAACGACGCTTGATAGGAGATATTCCGCGCAAGACGAGAGAGAGAAAACGGAACAAATCCCGGGTTCGTTCCCAGGTGGTTACTTCATTTTTCATTTGTTCCGTTTTCTCTCTCTCGTCTTGCGCGGGAATATCTCCTATACAAGCGTCGTTCTTTACGTTATTTATACTGCGTGTTCTTTGCAGTTGAATGTATATATTATATATATATATATATATATATATATATATATATATATATATATATGTATATATATTATATTATATATATATAGACACACACACATATATATATATACACACACATATATATATATATATATATATATATATATATATATACTATACAGTGTCCGTAAAGTCATGTGGGATTTTAAATAGCTATATTATTGCAACGAAACATGATATGAATGAAAAAAAGGCAAATTGAAGAACAACTCTAAAGAATAACTTTATTTAACGTAGTTTCGATATGGGCTCCTCTGGTAGCCCTGCAGACATCTAGGCGGTGATTCAATTCCAGCCACACACGCCCAAGAACATCAGGAGTGACGGATGCGATAGCTTCCGTGATTCGCTCGTGCAAGTGATGATATCCCTAATGGGTACACTGTACACGCTTTGCTTGACGTAACCCCACAAATAAAAGTCCAAAGGTGTCAGGTCCGGAGAGCGTGGAGGCCATGGCTTCCATCCTCCTCTTCCTATCCATCTCTGTGGAAATTTTTCATTAAGGAATTCTCGAACAACGTTTGGCATAGTACGGAGGAGCACCATCTTGCTGAAAGATGACATTATTGTCAATAAAATTGGGGTACTGCAAAATGTTCCAACATAGCGAGGTAGTTGTGTGACGTCCACAGTGGGTTCCGCGAAGAAAAATGGGCCAATCACTCGATCTCGTGCTAGAGCCACACCACACATTAACTTTCGGGCTATTACGCTCATGTTCAACATAGGCATGTGGACAGCCTAGACTAACTATGAGATAAAGGTTAAGCTTAGCCTAGACTAACTACAAGATACAACTTTGAGAGTTGTTCTTAAATTGGCATTGTTTCATCTCATTATCATGTTTCGTTGCAATAGTATAGCTACTTAAAATCCCACCATGACTTTACGGACACACATCACCGCCTAGATGTCTGCAGGGCTACCAGAGGAGCCCATATCGAACTACGTTAAATAAAGTTATTCTTTTAGAGTTGTTCTTCAATTTGCCTTTTTTTCATCTCATTATCATGTTTCGTTGCAATAATATAGCTATTTAAAATCCCACCATGACTTTACGGACACACTGTATATGGGAATGAACTCAGAATGGTTCCCTGAGTTTTTTATGATACACACAGACAATGCATGGAACAAGGAACTCTTCTGGGATAATTAAATCCACTATAGTCCGAATAAGTAATGGTAAATGACAAATAACATAGTTTTTCTTTTTCATGATGCAAGCCCGACGTGGGCAACGGGTCTCTCGCAAAGAGGTCCCATAAATATAGCTTCCCTGACCAGCTATCTGCAAAGGAGACAGGATCCAGCTTTGGGACATGGATCTAGGGTTTAAAGCAGCCTAGCCCCACTACACTTAGAACCTCAATATAAGTAAAAGACTCGTTGCATTCACGTCGGATTGAATAAATCAAAGAAAAAGGGGTAACTATTATATTTTTAGCCAAAACCAAAACTTAAACCTCAACTGGCAGAATTGAGCGTCCACTTTTCAAGTGGACTTTTCACGAAAGTAACACGTGAAAAATATTTATGATGAATAAAACCACGAAGGAAACAGTGTTCCTGAGGATGATGTCATTAGACAAAAGCGCTTGAGCACCATTCTGTGTTTCCTTTCCTTCGTGGTTTTATTCATCATATATATACTGTATATTGTAAGGGTCAATTATTGTTTGACCTTACCTAGATACTTAATTAAATGCCAAGGTCACCAGCGCCCAAATACTGGATTGGCGTCCGGCACTGAGGCGCAAAAGTAGTTTTTAATAAAAGCAAAAAAAAGGAAGGAATGATTATAAAATTGTCAATATGAATTTTGTATATTATTAACAACAATTAATAAGCTATGTGCAACAATTATTGGTCAATGCAAAAAGGATTTTTACCCATAACAACTAGAGTTGAATGTATATAAATGCGAAATTAAATAATCGTACCGTTTGATATTAATACTAATACAGGGTGGGGCACGGGAACCAAGTGTTTTTGTAATAATCAGGAAAATGATATTTATTTTTGTAAAGAAAATATATTGGTAGAACAACATTCGTAAGAACATAGCATTTCATGTCATAATAATTATGTACCGAAAATTATATCTGGCATATGATGTCCTTGGCCGTCGACGCATTGTTGAAGGCGTTTACGAAAATTGGCCTCCACTCTTCCCAGCAGGTCTCTGTTGATTTGGATGATTTGTTGACGGATCGCTTCCTTCAATGCATCTAATGTACGGGGCTTGTCCTCGTAGACACGTGGACTTGAGGTACCCCATAGAAAGAAGTCACATGTGGACAAGTCAGGGGACCGAGGGGGCCATGCAATGTCATCAAATCTCGAAATGAGATGGTTGGGAAACAGGGGGCGAAGAACAGCCATTGACGCTCTGGCGGTGTGTGGCGTGGCCCCCATCTTGCTGAAACCACAAATGTCGACGAGCATACGCCCTTCTTCGTAACTCAGGGATGAAAAAGGTGTTCACCATCTCAATTTAACGCCCAGATGTTATGGTAACGGTAACCCCATTTTGTTCGAAGAAATAGGGACCGATGACGCCAAACTTTCCCACCGCGCACCAAACTGTAACCTTAGGGCTATGCAGCGGTTTTTCATGGAGTTGTCGCGGATTTTCAGCAGCCCAATACCGACAGTTTTGATTGTTGACGGCCCCATTAAGGTGGAAATGGGCTTCATCACTCATTACCACCATCATGTTTTCATTCTGCTCATAAAGTGCAAGCATTTCCTGTGCAAAATTCAGTCGTTGGGGCAATCGTTTACATTCAATTCCTGCACCATCGCTAACTTGTATGGGTGAAAATGTAATTCTTCATGCAAAAATCCGTCTAACAGTACGATTGCTGATTCCGAGTGCAGCTGAATGTCTCCGAGCAGAGCGGCCTGGGCTTTGCAACATCGCTTGTCCTGACCCTTTCAACGTTCTCTGGAGTACGCACAGGCGTTGCGGCCCCTTCGGTTTTGTTTTCATTATTGAGCCTCCTGTCGAAGATTGTTAACCCAACGTAAGATTGTGTCACGAGCGGGGAACAGAGTCATTTCGATGAATGTTGAATCTGCGGCGAAACGCACGCTGAACTGCTGTCACTGACTCGCCACTCCTAACAAAAGATCATACGCGAACATGCGGTGTTCTAACGTCCACTGCTCCATGATGGCACCTGAAGATAAAGGTGAGGTTAGTTTAAAGTTAAATGCTATGAACCCAGGAATGGAATGCTACCTACCGCACGCCCCTCCCATTCCTAATGGCCGATTACTAGCTATTCAAAAAACACTTGATTCCCGTGCCCCACCCTGTATATTATAATCTATAACTACTAATACCAATATAATCTGCAACACACTAATAGCCACAATGACAACCTCGCCTGCAAAGAGACAGACAAGAATACTGTAAGTGATATTTAAAAAAAAATGATACATAATAAAAATGACAAAAATTGATAATTAAAATATATATAGGCTACATAGGCTCAGTAACTTCTTGATGATTAATTACAGTTAATCCTCATTATGGAATTGTGCTAAGTTGAACAGGGAAACTATTTAGAAAGTATGTAGGCCACAAATGATTAGTAGGCCATCTGCTAAGACAAATATAGTAAGCTGAGGTTAGTTATCTAAAACAAAGGCTACAGTGGCCTCAGCTAGGCTAGAGTAAATTACGGTTTGACTTTCCAATACCTAGGCTTAGCTTAGTCTAAGATAATTTAGAGTATAAAGCTTTCAGTACTAATCACAAACAGTATAAAGCTTTCTAATGTCTTATTATTTATTGCTATTTACTATTTAGAATACAGCATAAGTATCTTAAGGGCTTAAGGCAGCTTTAAGAAATTCTATTAGCTAGGCTAGATCAGTGTAGACTAGGGTGAAGAAATTTAGTATAAATGCGATGCTGAGCTAATCAGTTGTGTGTGTTTTTTTTTGTTGCCGTATTGCAAACTTGAAACCACAGTATGCGGTATTGCTTACAAACATGCAATAATAAAAATATTATGGGCACGGTACATTGGAAATACACGAAACATACCAAGAAAAAAGCTTGCTTGCCGAGTTATTTTGCTTGTATAGAATGGGCGGTAAAACTTGGCATCCCTTGTATTCTCGTTGCCAGTACGTTTTTTCGCTCTACGATTTTACTAACAAACTAAAAATATCCTTAAAAGTAAATTCAAATCTAGTCATATCATGTATTAAAAATTAAATTGTTTAAAAAGGCACAAAATATATTTTTATATTTGCTTTGAATTTCTTTAATAATTGCACTTTAATTTTTATTTAGAAAGGCACTTAATATACCTGATTATTTTTTATTTACATTTTTAATCACTACCGTGGATAATTATCACTAGATATTTCAGAATTAATTGACTTGGAGAAGAACACTTAATTTTTATTTAAATTTCTATTCATTGGATGCTTAAGAATTAAAATTAATCACTGGATATGTTTAATTGGACATTTAATTTGTATTTAGGATCACGTTAAGAATAGCGAACCCATAGGGTGTTGGGTTCGCTATTCTTGAACATGGATAATTTTGGGTTTCCTATTCTTGACATGGAAACTTTTGGGTTTGCTATTCTTAACATGGCGAATTTTGTAAAAACCATTATTTACATAAGATAAAATTTGAATGCCCGGTTAGGTCAACTGTACGCCCTTGACGATTGGTTAGGGTTAGTCGTGATAGATTCGTTAGTTTTAACGAAAATATCACGACTAAACCTAACCAATCGTCAAGGGCGTACAGTTGACCTAACAGGGCATTCAATTAACCTAACCGGGCATTCAGTTATTTTTGCTACCATTCGTGTGCGGGTAGCAAAAATATCCCGCATATCAAGTACGGGTGTTCGGTTTAGTTGATACAAGTACAACCCCATCAGTTGGCTATATGGAAATAGTGGAGCATATTTTTTTTTCGAAGTATTTTTCCATGTTGAAACATTAGGTTTGCCATTCTTAACTTGTTGAATTTTGGGTTCGCTATTCTTAACTTGTTGAATTTTGGGTTCGCTATTTTTAACATGTTTAATTTTGGGTTCGCCATTCTTAACATGAGGTAAATGGGTTCGCTATTCTTGACATGATCCTGTTTTTATTTATTTAGATTTAAAATATTTCATTCGTGCCAGTTTGTGCCAATTTTCATTAATAAAAGATAATCCTGTGGTGCAAGGCACTACAGGTACTGCCCCCAAAAGCATGGTTGGCCGGGGAAAAAAAAATATGAGGCATTGTCCAGCCTCGGGTTGGGGGGCTCTATTTGGACCAGAGGGTGGTCGTCGTCTTGAGCTTCTCTCTCGTTCCCTGGCATGGATGTGCTGTTTGCGGCAGCTATGGCTGTAGTAGAATGTGGCGTTGTCCAGCTTCGGTTTGGGGGGCTCTATTTGGACCAGAGGGTGGTCCTCGTCTTGAGCTTCTCTCTCTCGTTCCTGGCATGGATGGTGCTGTTTGCGGCGTGCATGCTTTTATGATTGTATATAAATGTGGATATCTTTGTTCATACTTGGCCAGACAAATCTAGCCGCAATTAATTTTTGGGTAGCTTTAATTCCGGGTGAGAAAGGGAATGAAGTTTAGCAAAAACAGCTCTTCGCGGCCCTTGTGGGACCAACGGTCGAATATGCTCAGTCGAGACGTCACACAAAATTTGCAAGTCTGACTTCGGTTCAACTGGTAAAGAGCGGAATTGCAACAAAGTAGGTGAATTAATAAGAGCTTGGAGTTCTCTATCTGGACTGAACCTCAGCCATCTCTGAAAGGTTGATGTGTGGGAGTCCAGGATCAGAAATTGATTCGATGCGAGATAGAGCATCCGGCACAACATTCAAAGAACCTGAAATGTGTCGAATGTCTGAAGTAAATTGGAGGATAAAATCAAGGTGTCTTCTCTCAATAGGAGCACGAGAGTCTGATTAAGAATGGCGAGCAAATATTAACAGACGATGATCCGTAAAAATGCTGAAGTCACATCCTTCCAGGAATGGCCTGAAATGACGGATGGAGAGGTATACCGCCAGCAAATCTCAACCGAAAGTGCTGTACCTCATTTGTGAAGATGAAAGCTTGCGTGAAAAGAATGCGAGGGGTTCCCAAACCCTGAAACAAGCTGCTGAAGCACTCCTGACACTGCAACGTCAGAGGCATCAGTGGCTAAGTTCAGAGGAGCGTCTGGTTGAAGATGAACAAGGCATGTGGCTTTTGCTATAGCCTCTTTTGCTTGTAAAAAAAGCATTGGTAACTTCGGGGTTCCACAAAATTGCAGTGGATCTGGCCCCTTTTTGATTGGCGAAGAAGAGAGGTTATGGTGCAAGAATGTTTGCACTCTGAGGAATGAAGCGATGGTAGAAATTTACTATCCCTAGGAAGCGACGAAGTTGCTGAAGCAGTGCGGTTGTTGCTGAAGCAGTGCGGTTTTTTCTGAAGTAGTGAGGTTGTTGCTGAAGCAGTGAGGTTGTTGCTGAAGCAGTGAGGTTGTTGCTGGTCATTGTGGCTATTAGATTGTTACAGAGGTACCAATAAAATAATTAAAATGTGTCAAAAACTTAATGTTTCAACAAATATTTTTGAATGCGAATAATGGCTTCAAGTAAGCTTGGTTGAGTATGAGACTCAACTGGAGTTGCGATGAGTGCTGGTAACTAAAAGTTACGTAAAAAAAATTTTTTTATGATGTAGCCGATATTAGCAGAAAAATAGTCTGCATATAGGCTGTTTGCAGAATATGAGTAAATTTGCACAAAAGAAAAAAAAAAAGAGAATGCTGATTTTATAAAAAGGCAAAATAAAAGGAATATATTTTGGAACAGAGAATACACTTCCAGTACAGATGAGTGCTTACTGATGAATTACCAAATTATGGATGCGGACTGAAGATGTCGTCAAAAATTGAAAAACAAATTTTAAATTTTTTTTTGTAGAAATTACGGTGTTCGGTCACTCCCAGAGTGTCACCAATTGTAAGGGTCAATTATTATTTTACCTTACGTAGATACTTAATTAAATGCCAAGATCACGAGCGCCCAAATACTGGATTGGCATCCGGCACTGAGGCGCAAAAATAGTTTTTAATAAAAGCAAAAAAAGGGAAGGAAGGATTATAAAATTGTCAATATGAATTTTGTACTTTATTAACAACAATTAATAAGCTATGTGCAACAATTATTGGTCACTGCAAAAAGGATTTTTACCCGTAACAACTAGAGTTGAATGTATATAAATGCGAAATTAAATAATCGTACCGTTTGATATTAATACTAATATATTATAATCTATAACATACTAATACCAATATAATCTGCAACACACTAATAGCCACAATGACAACCTCGCCTGCAAAGAGACAGACAGAATACTGTAAGTGATATTCCAAAAAAAATGATACATAATAAAAAATGACAAAAATTGATAATTAAAATATATATAGGCTACATAGGCCCAGTAACTTCTTGTTGATAAATTACAGTTAATCCTCATTATGGAATTGTGCTAAGTTGAACAGGGAAACTATTTAAGAAAATATGTAGGCCACAAATGATTAGTAGGCCATCTGCTAAGACAAATAACACGAAACATAATAGGCTTATAAATTAAAGTATACTAGGAAAATTAATGAGCAGGCCTATGCCTCTTCAATATAGTAAGCTGAGGTTAGTTATCTAAAACAAAGGCTACGGTGGCCTCAGCTAGGCTAGAGTAAATTACGGTTTGACTTTCCAATACCTAGGCTTAGCTTAGTCTAAGATAATTTAGAGTATAAAGCTTAGTAGTATGCCCGCAAAAAGGGAGACAGAAAATGGATCAATTTGAGAATTTCCCCCTCAAGTTCCTCACCGTCCCTCATGACGGTCCCTCCTTTATGAGGTGTCTTTCATGGTTCTTAAAAAAGAAAAAGAAAAAAAAGAAAAAAAAGAAAAAAATTCACCATCGCATTCTTCCTTGGAAAAAAAAAAGGGGTTTCATCCAGTGCTGGGCAAGTTCCGCACACCTTCCGCACCTCCGCACATTCGCACTGGGTGGAAGTGCGAAATGATGTACGGAGGTGCGGTGTGCGGTCACCTCGGCAAAAAGGTGCGGAGGTGCGGGTGCGGAAGGTGTGCAGATTGGTCCGCACACCCTAGTAATTCTAGTAATTTTCTGACCTCTCATAACAAAAAAATGACTTTATTGTATTAAAACGTTATTTTCACAATTAAATATTAAATAAAAGTTTATAAACGTATTAATATATTAATGGAAACATATATTTCCTTGCGATAAAACTTTATATATGTAAATAGGGTGCGGGTGCGGGTGCGGTTGTGCGGAAGTGCGGGTGCGGAGAGGCTAAAGTGCGGGTGCGGAAGTGCGGGTGCGAACCTCCCATTTGGTGTGCGGTTGCCCAGCATTGGTTTCATCATTGCTTTCCTCCTTCAAAAAAGAAAAAAAAATTCACCATCGCATTCCTCCTTCAAAAAAAGGGGTTCATCATTGCTTTCCTCCTTGAAAAAAGGATTTTTCTTCACCTTCCTTTAAAAAAAAAGAAAGAAGAAAATTTCTCCTGTGGGGTTCTTTCTTGAGACAAACAAACAAAAACATAAATATTGGAGTACTTTTTGTTCCATCGTGTCCATCGCCCCGATAGCTCCAATACCATATTATCTTTTAATTATATTATCGCTTTCGTAATTGCATACATCACAAATTAAAAACTCAGACTAAACATGTTTTAAATCAATAACATTTTTTTGATTAATATTTGTATTATATGAAGTTAAATGGAAAAAGTTAAATAAATTTAAAAAAAACATTTTATTTTCAATTATAGGGGTAACTTTTGCTTATCCAAATTAAATTTGTTTATTCTACATTAATGCGATATCAAAAGAGCTGAAAAGGCTTATTGGCAGACTATAGTCCATATGACAAATATTATCAAACTACATTATGCAGTTAAACTTACAATTAAGTGTTTAACCGGCAGACCTATTATTATTTAGCTTCAATTAACATCTTAAACATTACTATTTGTCTGTTTGTCTATATATACGTATATATATATATATATATATATATATATATATAATTTCACAATTAAGCACGTGAAACGAGTGGATGTTGCAGATATATATATATATATATTTGGTAAGTTTTACTGATTTAATGTACAGTATTTGCATATTTCTTTTGCTAAGTACGTAGGCAACTCGATTCACAATCTTGCCAGATTTTCCAGGCTAATTAATAGTAATCAATTTTAAACGTATATAATTTTTTCTAGTAATTTAACTGTAACGCGAAATAGTTAGTTATTATTGTTACCAGCTTTTGGCTATAAACTACACAGGCCTGCGAATAAGACGTTTGTAAGAGATGTTTTCTTACTATTAGTTGATTTATATAAATCAATTATTCTGATTTCGAATAAGGTATCCATTTTTCTATCACGTAAGGAATTTCTGAAAACTGGATGGGAAAAAGCCGCTACATAAATAAATATTATTTATTTCAATTTACATTAGGTACCTATTTCGTTATGTTATGGTCCTTTTCTTTTATGTAATAATTCTGTAGCACCCATTTCAACATCCAGCAGTAAGCAGTCGTCATGCCGACGTCAAACATTCATTGATATCTCGTAGCTTTTAATCAAAATTAAATTGAATCAGTTTTAATAAAAACCACTTACATGTGTAATATGAAATATGACATTTTGTGAAATTCTGTACGTAGTGTCGAAAAACTAATATTATTTCCGGAATCAGCATGCAAAATTACTATACAGGTAATACACTATTTCGAGCAACAAAAATATCTACTAGTCATTGTTAAACATTCATATTCAGAGATATCTGCAAACACGCATCCTCTATAATGTTTCAAATGTAAATTTAATTTCAAAGCGCCTTAACATGTAACATTGTCGGATATATTTTAAATATTTTTACTCGAAATGAAAATCATTGATTTATTCCTCCGGCCGTTAATCATTTTTAACACGAATTTCATTACACGTGAATTTAAAACAGATGCGTATTTATAATGCAGAATGTGTAGACGAAAACACGAAATATAATATCTATAAGTACACGATTATTTAAAAATTATTGAAATATGCAAGATCGAAAATTGATCAATTCATCATTCTCATTTATAATAGTGTTACACTAAATTCTGCAAAAGCCGTTTTCTATGCACATTACAATACAGAAAACGGTATTTTGGCTAATGAGATGGATAGCAGCAAAATAAATATATTTGTTTAGGATCATTCTATAATTTTAAAATACTACTTGTAAGCGGTTAGTTTCACTGGATAATATTAATTTCTTTTCATTAGTTTACTAATACCCGTTTTCAGCAACTTTCCGGAATTATACAAACCGATAGGAATTGTGAAATTCCCATAACGTTATATTACATTATAATACGCTATATCGTTTCAAAACGTCTGGAATATGAGTTGCTGGATATATATATATTTGTACATTGAAGAAGAGCCTTAATTTATCGTTGCAAAGATACATGATTGCATGTATAAAAAGCATTCGTTTTTCTCATTAACAAACCACGAGTTCTGTTGGTAACATTAAACAAATTGCATAATGAAATACACACCGAATTGAAATTATGGCGAAATACGGCAACTATCTATGCATTTGCAACACAGCGAGATGCAACTATTTAAGTCCATACTCTAATCGAATCATCACTCTTCATGCAATCTTTGCAGCGGAAAGTTTGTTAACACTTCACCTCCTTTACCAGCTTGTAAGTATTTTAAACTTTTTAGCATGTTAAATGTGAAGCATTATTTTTAAGGATAGGCTTTGAGTGAAATTCATTCTAGATGTTCGACTCCTTTCGGTTCACGAATAAAAAAATATATATATATTATGTTGCATTTATCAGTTATCTACAAAATATCGATCTATGTTTAGACTAATAATTTGGTTATTACATAATACTACGATGCCGTGATACACAAAAATTTCTAGTTTCTCGTCAACAAAGAGTCCCCGGAGTTTAGAAACGGATTCAATTTAGAGAAATTAAAAACTTGTAATGTTCTAACCCACAACACATTGAATGTTAATTTGGGACTATTTACAATAAGCCGTTTTAATTTCGCATCTATCGTTTTAAATAAGCCGCAGGTATTTTCTGCAGCTAAATTATTACGGTTTCAACCTCCAGAACCTATGGTAGGTTTGCAAAAATAAAAATCTGATCAATCTGTATGTTCGTGACAATGTAATTTAAAGAATATTAGCTAAGAATTTGCAAGTTAACTATATAAAGCAATAAAATAAATTTTATATTATGAAAATTTCTGCATGATACTCATCCATTTTTTAAAATCTATATACAGTATAAACCAGTCGTAGCTAAGAAACGAGACATGATGAACAATGTGGGCATACGTTTAGAGCATTTAATTTTCGTCACTAATACTGAAAAGCTAAAAATAAGAAATGTAAATGAAAATGAAAAGGCTTATTGGCAGACTATAGACCATATGACAATATTATTAATACAATGCAGTTCATATACTAAGGATAGAAATATATACATTTGATTAGAAATAATACTGTAATGTCGAAGTTAAGTGGAGCTACAGACAGACGTTTTCGTACCAAGAAGTCCATAGCTTAGAGGATAAATGGCAGGACTCATGGAGAGCTTGGATAATGGGGTGGTGATTCTTTGCAATAGACTGTAGTCTTGTTACCTGCGGGAAGCTCGGGACATTACGGGTAGCAAACATTTGCGAAGCTGAGCATCTCGGGGTTAATTTATGTTGATTTCATGTCAATATCAGCATGCTTCACAGCCCTTTCAGTCATTGTGACCTTAGATCGTACCAGAACTATGGTCTTGACAAAGCGCAATGTGTTAAATTTAATATTGATTTATTGTTATTATTACATATATATGTACACGTGTAAGAGTATTTTAATTAAATATAATGATTTCAATTCCCTTCGTAATAAAAACATCTGGCAACTCTACCCCAATCTTGCTATATATTTCTCTCAGTAATTGTTTTCAGGCTAGTTGTTAAGTTTAACTTTTTTTAACGACTATTAGTTGCTACTAATCTCTTATTATTATATATATATATATATATATATATATATATATATATATATATATATCCAAATAAGTAGGTTCCGGTAAAAAACTTTCTTAATAGAAGCAATTAAAGAAAACGGGATGTTGAGTTTGTGGGAGTTGGCATTTTTAAATAGATTCAGTGGAAATAGGTACTGAAAGTTGAGAGATTTTTCATCAAGAACCTTTCTAGTTGTAGTCATTGTTATCGCCTATTCACATTACTTTAATTATCATTTCTCTAATTTATCGACTGTTCACAATTCCTCATAATTCTCATAATAAACGTATTTGTTTTCACTTTTCTTTCACACCAGTCAGTCACAGTATTTACATCAATCACACAGAATGTACATGCTTATTGTTTTTGTCACTAGCTGTACCAAACATGTCTTTACAAACTGAAGCGTACCGTTATACAACGTTTAAAATGTTATAATTTAATACTTTATGATATCAGATCTCGTATAAAAAACATCATTTTCTGTACAAATGGCCACAAAAATACTTTCAATCCTAATGTATGTACGTATAGAACGCAGCATACGCTTTTTCACCTGTATTAAAAACGTAAAACTGAAATTTGTATCAACATGCGATCTTAGATTCTGAAGACGTAAGTGAGCCCTAACATTTAATTTAAAATTATTTAACAGATCATTCGAGGGAACTGTACATCGATCTCATTATAACTTGACTCATAATAACCCGCTATGCATATGTAAAAATGGACAATGAATAATCAAATTCATTTTTACATAAGAACCAAAATCGCTTAACGCGAGTTTGGATAATAATTTTACTTGTGGCTTCCTATTTTTGTTCGTGTCAAAACCCTACGATCTACCATACCTATGGTTTAGTCGTATCCATTTTCATTTGTTATAGAAGTTATTAATTAATTATGATTGTCTTGCATCTCACCCTCGACCCTAGATTATACATACACATTGCATATAAGAGGATTGGAACCCGTAGTTGTGCTTCTTAGTCCTTGATACCCATTCTGTCTTTAATTCGTTTCTTTTAGGTCCTCCCAAATAATGAATTACAGTTATACTGCACGTATGACATAATGTGAATAACTATGACGTCATAAAGTAACTTAATTCTCTTCACGTTTTCCATACCTTGAACACTGAATCACGTTTAGTATTTGGACATCTTCCGTATTGAATATATGGTAAATTCCTTAATAATAATAATAATAATAATAATAATAATAATAATAAAAAGAAAAAGAAACTTCATTCTCTATACATCATTAGTTATGTTGTTTCCTACCTATTGTCTACTGATACCTATCAACCTATCAGTCCATATTTTACGCGTCTCTATATTACGCACACAACCTATTGGATTATGTACATGTAAAATACGTCCACATATATTTTTTTTTTTTTTTTTTTTTAAGTGCGTTCAACCCTCACAAGGCATTCATTAGGCTTACAGTAGTTAAATGCTCAAATTCGCGAATCAGCAGAACCGAACGTTTCTAAGATAAACATCCCCTTCCGCTCTGATCCAAATTTATAACATGTTAAACATATTATAACATATTATGTATATAAATCTATATCATGTGTGCCATGTACTTTGTATTATATTTCTAACATCTTAATTGTCTATTAATATGAAACACTGTAAAAACAAAACAAAGCTATAGTAACTGTTTAATTGTAATTAACTAATACTTTAATTAATAATAACTTGTAATGTACTTCAATGAAACTATAATTGAATGTAATGACTTTATATATAATGTAAGAATGTACTTTAATAGAACTGTAAGGGACAATCATAAGCGAATGGGAAGTAATCCATAATCGAAATCATAATTGTAATAAACCCAAACAAAAATGCACTCAGTCGTGAAATAATATCGCCTTCAGAAATGAAGACGTGGCAAAAAAAAAAAAAAGATGTTTTTATTTTTATTTATTTTTATTTGGAAACTTTCAAACACCTGATCGTGTTTAAAAGGGGGGAAACTTAACCTCCAACTGCCATCCCCCAACATTCAGGCATATTTTATACATGTATTTGTAAAATGAAGGACACTTCATTACGAGACTCTGCCTTGGTCACTGCTAAGAGACTCCCCTTGTTAGCAGCCTCGCTGCGGGGAAGGGGGCAGAGGCCCTTGCCTCCTTAATATTTTTAGATTCCGGCCTGAGCTATTGTCGAAAGAGGTCGAACCTCTACCCCTGTAAAATTCAGACCACTACCTGTAAATTTTTAAGAAGAAAATTACAGTAAGAGAAACTTTTTTATTTTCCCCTCGAGTTGGGCTATCTTCAGAGGAATTTAGTCAAGAAAATAGAAGTACCAGAGTATTATTGAAAGAAAAGAATTAACAGAGTGTCGACCCCATAAAGCGAGAGAAAAGAATTAGAAAGTTATAGAAGAAAAGTATATAGAAGAAACATCCGTTGCTTGCCTCCGTAACTAGAACCCCCGTCGATCCGAACCAACCCAGGGCCATAGACGGAGGGGTTAACAGCTGGCGACCCTGCGTCAGGATAAAAAGAAGATTTTAAGAAGATTATTTTAAGAAGAGGCCACTCTTTGGCGAAGATAGAAATTACCCTGCATCAGGATAAAAAGAAGATTTTAAGAAGATTATTTTAAGAAGAGGCCACTCTTTGGCCAAGATAGAAATTACCCTGCATCAGGATGAGAAGATTATTTTAAGAAGAAGATGATTTTAAGAAGAGGCCACTCTTTGGCCAAGATAGAAATTACCCTGCATCAGGATAAAACCATTTGACCGGCGTGTCACGACTTCTAGTTCGTAACATCCACCCTTGACCGGTGTGTCACGACTCCAAGTTCTCCACGCCTAGTTTTCATCCAAGAAGAAGTAGCCAGCAAGACGTCTTCAGGACACGTCTCTAAGGATTTTGCCAGTAGAACTTTTGTTAAGTACATTTTGCTTTTTTAAGTAATTTATAAACACTTGAAAAGTCAGTATTATTAACAGTTAATAATGAGTATCAAATCAGAATTTACAAGAAACACAGTGAACATTTCAGACACTAGTGATACATTTTTTTTAGTGAAACAGAAATTTTCACAGAAGTTAAATGTAAGAGAGAGTTAATTTCAGAGAGAGTTAATTTCAAAGAGAGTTAATTTCAGAGAGAGTTAATTTCAGAGAGAGTTAATTTCAGAGAGAGTTAATTTCAGAGAGAGTTATTTTCAGAAAGTTATTTTCACGGTTATATTCAGTATAGAATAATTTTATTTTATGTATCAAACATAATAGTATCGTACCTTCGTGTACATTAGAGTGAAATGTCGTTTACATTTTATATTTTTGTTTGCAAATTTTTTTCAATTTATTGAATTGAATTGACTTGCAAATTAAGAGAGAGAGTGTTTATAGAGAGTTTATAGATTTAGAGAGATATTTGAAGTCAGTTTTAGTTGCAAAGAAGTTGCAAAGAAGTTTTGAAGTCAGTTTTATTTGCAAATAAGTTGCAAGTCAGTTTTGAAGTCAGTTTTAGTTGCAAAGAAGTTGCAAGTCAGTTTTGCAGTCAGTTTTCGTTGCAAGTCAGTTTTGAAGTCAGTTTTCGTTGCCAATAAGTTGCAAGTCAGTTTTGAAGTCAGTTTTCGTTGCAAATAAGTTGCAAGTCAGTTTTAGTTGCAAAGAAGTTGCAAGTCAGTTTTGAAGTCAGTTTTCGTTGCAAAGAAGTTGCAAGTCAGTTTTGAAGTCAGTTTTCGTTGCAAAGAAGTTGCAAGTCAGTTTTGAAGTCAGTTTTCGTTGCAAAGAAGTTGCAAGTCAGTTTTGAAGTCAGTTTTCGTTGCAAAGAAGTTGCAAGTCAGTTTTGAAGTCAGTTTTAGTTGCAAAGAAGTTGCAAGTCAGTTTTGAAGTCAGTTTTATTTGCAATTAAGTTGCAAATCAGTTTCAGAAGGTTGCGCCAAGAGGGACAACCAAACCCCAGAGATTTATAAAGATACTCGAAGTAGTTTCGAGTCAGTTTTATTTGCAAATAAGTTGCAAATCAGTTTTCAGTTGGTTGCATCCAAAAGGGATAACCAAACCCCAGAGATTTATAAAGATACTTGACAAGCGTTCAAGTTAGATAGTTTAAGTTTCAGAATACTTGACAAGCGTTCAAGTTAGACAGTTAAGTTTCAAGAATACTTGATAAGAGTTCAAGTTACAGTTCAGAATACTTGACAAGCGTTCAAGTCAGATAGTTTCAGAATACTTGATAAGAGGTCAAGTCAGAAGGTTGCGCCAAGACGGCCAACCGCCCCAGAGATTTATAGAAATACTTGACAAGAGGTCAAGTCAGAAGGTTGCGCCAAGATGGACAACCGCCCCCAGAGATTTATAGAAATACTTGACAAGAGGTCAAGTCAGAAGGTTGCGCCAAGATGGACAACCGCCCCAGAGATTTATAGAAATACTTGACAAGAGGTCAAGTCAGAAGGTTGCGCCAAGATGGACAACCGCCCCCAGAGATTTATAGAAATACTTGACAAGAGGTCAAGTCAGAAGGTTGCGCCAAGATGGACAACCGCCCCCAGAGATTTATAGAAATACTTGACAAGAGGTCAAGTCAGAAGGTTGCGCCAAAAGGGACAACCGCCCCAGAGATTTATAGAAATACTTGTAAGAGGTCAAGTCAATAGGTTGCATCCAAGAGGGACAACCGCCCCAGAGATTACAGAAGTCAGTTTTGAAGAAGCCAGTTTTGAAGAAGCCAGTTTTGAAGAAGCCAGTTTTGAAGAACCAGTTTTGAAGCAGTTAGTTTTGAAGCAGTTAGTTTTGAAGAAGCAGTTTTTTGAAGAAGTTAGTTTTTAAGAAGTCAGTTTTAAGTCCCAAGTCATTTCAATGCAGTCAATTGAATTCAACTTTTTCTTTGTAAGTTAAGAGAATTTAATTTAAGAAAATGTAATTTAAGAATTTAATTCAACCTTTTTTTTGTGTTGTAAAGAGAATTTAATTCAACCTGAATTGACCGGGTTGCGTCTTTAGTTAACCTTTCTTTGTTTTGTTGTAAGAAGGAAATGGACCGATTTGTCTTCTTTTCATGCCATTGTTGCGTATAAAAATATATAGGTAAAATGACATATTTTATTGTTGGCAACCAAAACCGTTTTTACAAATGTTGGTAACGAGTTTTATAATTATTGCGATTATATGATGACAGAAATAGTGTAATAATTAATCGATCATGTACCTATTTTATCTTGCTCTGTATGGTCGGGAAATTTACCCGTAGGACCGCACATACCCTAAATTTCAGTTGTGTTTATTCTTTTTTGTCATTTAATTTTAATAAAACTTCTACACAATAAAACAATGTATTTATCATATGCAAACAAGTTTTCAGACTAAAATATCAAATAATTCAGTCTATCAACATTTAACGAAAGAGTATAATTTTTCTACTTAACATGCAAAAATTATTAAACCTTTTTAATATTTTTTTTTAGTATATAAAAATAATTTTTAATGTAAAATTTACTTGAAATTATTAAAAGAAAAGATTGTTCGAAATGCTTTCCTTCCATTTCAATAACTTTTTTATTCTTGGCCGAAACTCATCTAAGGTTCGATTTACTTTTATTTTTAAGAATATTATAAAATTATGTTTAGCTCATTAAAATGCATAAATTGATTTATATTTTTAATTTGTATTCTTAATTTTCTTAATTCAACTATCGTACCGATACTTCTGGTTAATGTTAATGGTTATATAGTTCATATATAGCTAGGAATGTTACTAGTCGAATTTAATTCCATCTTCAAAAATTCAATTTTTAAACCGTGAGATTTACTTTCATCAATTGTAAGTCCTCTAAGTACATTTCTTTTTATTACCTTAATACGTGTAACTGATTTAATTAAATACTTAAATACTACCTTGAACTTAAAGGATTTTATGATAATAATAATAACAACAACAATAATTGACTCAAAAGATTTTATAACCCTAAACCCATCTTAAATTATTATACATTATTTTTAAACTTTGTTAATTCAAAAACCTTCCAAATCTCTACACATACACACGCATGTATGCACACTATATATACTATATATACAAACCTTATTCTAAAATCATTCGATATCACAAACTATTTCATAGCGTGTAGGTGCTAACTCTGCTATTTATATAGTCCTAAGCCTTTTTGCTTACTATATATAAATTTTTGCTCAGGCATTTATTCAGTTAATTTAAGAATCCTCTCCGCTAATCTATCCCTCAAATTTATAAGATACACACTTTGTATCTAATACACACACATACACACTAGACCACAGGTCTATACATCATCCATTACGTAATTCGATTTTTACCTACAATAGTCAATAAAATTAGTTATAGACTGCACGATCAGGGTAACTTTGGAAAATAATTTATATTTTTCCCTTTTACCTACTATTCAGTATGTATGTAATTTTCCCCACAGAATTTTTTTTTTAAATTAACAATACCATTCTTTGCCTAACTTAATTGTTTGTCCAAATTAATGTATTAATCCTTTTATTCTGTTTGCATAAATTAAAGTATTAATCTTTGAATTTTTTATATTATATAATAACTCACTTGTTCTGTATAAAAATTTGTAATGTAAAGAAAAAAATTCGTCATCTAACTTGAAGTAGTTAGGATGTTATTTTCTCATTTGTATTGTATTAATGGTACCCTATTAGATTATTGTATAAATATCATTTTTAAAAGGGGAGAGCAATGTAAAAATGGACAATGAATAATCAATATTCATTTTTACATAAGAACCAAAATCGCTTAACGCGAGTTTGGATAATAATTTTACTTGTGGCTTCCTATTTTTGTTCGTGTCAAAACCCTACGATCTACCATACCTATGGTTTAGTCGTATCCATTTTCATTTGTTATAGAAGTTATTAATTAATTATGATTGTCTTGCATCTCACCCTCGACCCTAGATTATACATACACATTGCATATAAGAGGATTGGAACCCGTAGTTGTGCTTCTTAGTCCTTGATACCCATTCTGTCTTTAATTCGTTTCTTTTAGGTCCTCCCAAATAATGAATTACAGTTATACTGCACGTATGACATAATGTGAATAACTATGACGTCATAAAGTAACTTAATTCTCTTCACGTTTTCCATACCTTGAACACTGAATCACGTGTTTAGTATTTGGACATCTTCCGTATTGAATGTATGGTAAATTCCTTAATAATAATAATAATAATAATAATAATAATAAAAAGAAAAAGAAACTTCATTCTCTATACATCATTAGTTATGTTGTTTCCTACCTATTGTCTACTGATACCTATCAACCTATCAGTCCATATTTTACGCGTCTCTATATTACGCACACAACCTATTGGATTATGTACATGTAAAATACGTCCACATATATTTTTTATATTATTTTTTTTAAGTGCGTTCAACCCTCACAAGGCATTCATTAGGCTTACAGTAGTTAAATGCTCAAATTCGCGAATCAGCAGAACCGAACGTTTCTAAGATAAACATCCCCTTTCGCTCTGATCCAAATTTATAACATGTTAAACATATTATAACATATTATGTATATAAATCTATATCATGTGTGCCATGTACTTTGTATTATATTTCTAACATCTTAATTGTCTATTAATATGAAACACTGTAAAAACAAAACAAAGCTATAGTAACTGTTTAATTGTAATTAACTAATACTTTAATTAATAATAACTTGTAATGTACTTCAATGAAACTATAATTGAATGTAATGACTTTATATATAATGTAAGAATGTACTTTAATAGAACTGTAAGGGACAATCATAAGCGAATGGGAAGTAATCCATAATCGAAATCATAATTGTAATAAACCCAAACAAAATTGTACTCAGTCGTGAAATAATATCGCCTTCAGAAATGAAGACGTGGCAAAAAAAAAAAGATTAATTTTTATTTTTATTTTTTATTTTTTTATTTTTATTTGGAAACTTTCAAACACCTGATCGTGTTTAAAAGGGGGGAAACTTAACCTCCAACTGCCATCCCCCAACATTCAGGCATATTTTATACATGTATTTGTAAAATGAAGGACACTTCATTACGAGACTCTGCCTTGGTCACTGCTAAGAGACTCCCCTTGTTAGCAGCCTCGCTGCGGGGAAGGGGGCAGAGGCCCCTTGCCTCCTTAATATTTTTAGATTCCGGCCTGAGCTATGGTCGAAAGAGGTCGAACCTCTACCCCTGTAAAATTCAGACCACTACCTGTAAATTTTTAAGAAGAAAATTACAGTAAGAGAAACTTTTTTATTTTCCCCCTCGAGTTGGGCTATCTTCAGAGGAATTTAGTCAAGAAAGTAGAAGTACCAGAGTATTATTGAAAGAAAAGAATTAACAGAGTGTCGAACCCATAAAGCGAGAGAAAAGAATTAGAAAGTTATAGAAGAAAAGTATATAGAAGAAACATCCGTTGCTTGCCTCCGTAACTAGAACCCCCGTCGATCCGAACCAACCCAGGGCCATAGACGGAGGGGTTAACACATATTTATACGAGTCGAATTTAAATATATATATTATATATATATATATATATATATATATATATATATATATATATATATATATATATAAGGAGTTTGTATGCGGCATTCCAACAGAAGACAGGAAGTGTCTGAACCCTGTTTCTTCCATCACTGTCCTCCTCACCTGGCCTTTTTACATGTCTCGTCTACCTGTGAGCAGTCTAGCATACTCTCAAACACGCGCTTCTCACTATATTCCTTACTACACATGCATGCATCTTACACACTACACAGTCTTTTCAAAAAGGTGTAATTTCAGGAGCCTCGGAGATTCGCGATTGGCCGCTCCTTCCTGCCTGCATTGTATATATTACCAAGCAAGTCTCACTACAGTTTACAGGTTTCCTCATTGTCTAAAATTTATAAAGTTCCTTATTGCATCTGACATCACAGCCGATTTTTAATTGATATTTAAGTATTATGTTGAGCAACATAGCTAGATAACCCCAGCCACAGCCTAGTTTCTTAGCATAATCATGAAACAAGATTTTATATATATATATATATATATATATATATATATATATATATATACGGCAAAAGTAGTTTGAAGATTTATTTCATCTCACGACTGACTATAATTATACACTTTAGATGAGTTTCCAAATTGCATATATTTAGACAAAAAGTATTAGGTCTTACGCTAATTTCATGTCAATATCAGCATGCTTCACTGCCCTTTCAGTCATTGTGACCTTAGATCGTACCAGAACTATGGTCTTGACAAAGCACAATGTGTTAAATTTACCAAACAAGGATAACCTATGTTCAGGACTCTGGACTTTTCCATAGTCAACATCAACTAAACCTATTTGCTCGTACCTTTCTTTATGTACATGCAATAGCATCAATTGGTTAAGCTTTCTCTGAGTCGTGTTTGAACTCAGATAAGTTTTAATGCGCACGATATTACTAAACGAGCGTTCACTACACGTAATGGTGGCAGGCATCACTATAATTAACTTTGCTTACGTAATCACAGAGGAGAAAAGAAATTACTGGTCAGGTGTCAGTGATTGCACGTGTGTAACTACATTACGTAGGATTAACTGCTCAAGGGAATCGTGAACACAAAGTTCGTACTGAAGGTTGTTAGATGTGTATGTAGTCTTGCAGGAAGGAAGTCTGAGTCCTAGAATGAAGTTACACTCTCTAATTAT
This sequence comes from Bathynomus jamesi, assembly GCA_023014485.1. Classification (NCBI taxonomy): domain Eukaryota; kingdom Metazoa; phylum Arthropoda; class Malacostraca; order Isopoda; family Cirolanidae; genus Bathynomus; species Bathynomus jamesi. The sequence goes on along the minus strand of JAJOZX010005008.1, from coordinate 173,199 downwards.
GCTGTGGACGTCTATTCTTTGCATCCTCGAGAAACAAATCTTTACACTGGACATACATTTTGTACTCTACTTCGTCAAAACTCTCAGTTATGGGTATTATAATGAGGTAAAGAGCTTCATAATGTGTCTTTCTATAAAGATCTTCAGATGCGTAGCTACCTTCCGGTGGAACACATTCCTCTTCTAGCCTAGCTGGAACTCTTCTAAATCGAGGCTGTGAGAGTACATCTACCTGAGAGGAACCTAGTGGCTGTACTTTCTTTCAGAAAACACTAGCCCCTTCATCATTGCGCATATTTCAGAGTTTTATCAGGCATACCACCATTAGCGTATATATATATATACAGAGAGAGAGAGAGATTTAGTGGTTGCAAGGACTGATGATACGAAATTTGAATCAAAATAAGATAGCAGTAAAAAGAGTAAAGAGAATAATGGGGCAGATATTGAGAGCCTTTAAACGAAAGGACAGGAATATAATGATTCCTATACTGAAAACCGTGATCATACCCAAATTGGAATAGTGCTCGGTTCTAACATCCCCATATAAGAAAGAGGACATTAGGCAGCTGTAAGGGATTCAGAGAAGCTTCACACCCAAGATCAAGGGGTGCAAAGAACTAAATTATTGGGAAAGATTACACTGGTCAACAAAGATTTTTCATCAGAGTAAAATTTGTGGTGGCTGGATAGCATTTTTCACGCTGATTCCAAAACTGCATTCAGATATTTTCTAGCACGTATAGTTTTCAAGATGAAGGCATATATATATATAACTACACAGATTTAACCATTTTAAATAGGCAAAATACTAATATTTCAACATTTGATTGTGTTTATTTTATTGTGTTTTTTTACGTTATTCATCTTATTTATTTCAATTATCTTAATTATACATCTTATGTATTTCAGGTGTGAGCTTTTACGTCTAGCAGCATTGTGATTCAGGCAACAACGCCGTGCTTTGTGTGTCAAAAGATCAGTCCAGTCCAAGAACTTGTTGTGTCAAGTTGGTGTACATTTTTTTTGAATTTATAGTTTGCTCAGGTCAGTCAACATGCCTCGACAATGTAAGAATGACCCCGACAAGTTCTGTTTCGTATGCGGCCAGTTGACAACTAAAACACAGCGACGAAGTATTACAACCGACATTAAGAAAATATACAAGCTATACTTTGGTTGCCATCTAGGTGACCAAGATAAACCATGGGCGCCACATCAAATCTGTTCTGGCTGTTCAAATGGATTACGTGATTGGCTTAACAAAAAGAAAGCTTCAATGCCATTTGCCATACCCATGATATGGAGGGAGCCGAGAGATCATCATGAAGACTGTTATTTTTGTAGTGTGAACTTGATGGGGTTTTCTGCCAAGAACAAACACCAGATTGTATATCCAAACTTGGATTCAGCACGTAGACCAGTAAAACATGATGAAACATTGCCCATTCCAATTCCCCCCAAGTGATAGGCTAGATTCTATCATAGATGACATGGAAAGTGATGAAGGTGCAACTGGCGTTTCCGGACCATCTACAGAACCAGAGTACACTTTTGAAGGTAGACATTTAGAGCCTAAAATGTTAACCCAAGGACAGTTGAATGATCTTGTTAGAGACTTATCGCTGTCTAAAGAGAAATCAGAGCTTCTCGCCTCAAGACTAAAGGAGAACAATTTACTTGAGAACAATGTTCGTATTAGTTACTACCGAAAGCGGAATTTTGAATTAACAGCATTCTTTTCAGTAGACGGTCCTCTCTGTCATTGCCATGACATCAATGGACTATTTACAGCCATATCTCAGACGTATGTGGCATCTGAGTGGCGCCTCTTTATTGATTCGTCGCAGAGAAGCCTGAAAGCAGTTCTTTTGCATAATGGTAATATAATGCCATCCATCCCCATTGCCCATTCCGTCCATCTAAAAGAGACATATGACAATATGGATATACTACTTAAGGCAATCAAATACGACAGTCATCAATGGAATGTTTGGAGATCTAAAAGTTATAGGAATGCTTATGGGTATGCAGTCAGGATTCACAAAATTTCGTTGTTTCCTTTGCCTGTGGGACAGTCGCGCCACTATAGAACATTACACCAAAAGTGACTGGCCACTTAGGTATACATATGTCCCAGGGATAAGCAATGTCCAGTCTGTCCCTAGTGGATCCCCAAAAGATCTATCTGCCACCTCTTCACATTAAACTTGGTTTAATGAACAATTTTGTTAAAGCAATGGGTAAAGTCAATTCTGAAGGGTTCCAATACCTTTCAAGGAAATTTCCGAAGGTTACTGCAGCAAAATTGAAGGAAGGAATTTTTGTTGGGCCACAAATAAGGGAGGTTTTGAATGACACTGAATTTGAAAAAGTCCTAAGTCCGCTGGAATTGAAGGCTTGGCTGGCGTTCAAATGGATATGTGAAAACTTTCTTGGAAGCAACAAGTCACCTGCGTATAAGAATGGAGTCAAGAACCTCCTTGATGCCTTCAAAGAAATGGAGTGTCGAATGTCGTTAAAAATTCACTTCCTGCATTCTCACTTAGATTTCTTTCCTGAAAACCTTGGTGCTTTGAGTGACGAGCAAGGAGAGCGCTTCCATCAAGATATTCAGATGATGGAGAAGCGCTACCAAGGATATTGGAATGAAAGCATGATGGCGGACCATTGTTGGATGCTGTATCGTGACAATCCAGGCCAAATTTACAAAAGGAAATCACACTCACAGCGCTTTTAATAAAATAATGTATATATTCTTTATTTATAAGTACAGTGAATAAGGTATATGATGTATTTGTTGTTTAGCATTCCTAAGTGTGATCTATACATCCATAAATTTTCTTATAGCAATATCAAAAACTTAAAAATATCAAAACCAGTGTATCTATATAACTAACTATACGTACTAGAAAAAAAAAAAAACCAGATTCGGAATCAGCGCGAAAAATGCATTAAGAAAAGTGTGATCATGTTTGTGATGAGAAAAAAAAGTTTCATTTTGTTGGCCAGTGTTATGAGAGCTAGTCCTATTTTCACTGGAAAGAAGAGAGAGATACACCATTATTTACACTTGGAAAATAATGAAGAAACTTGTCCCTAATCTTACTCTGAGCCCTGTAACTTTCGAAACAACGGTGGAAAGTTGAAAAGGAAGACTGTGTCGTGTTCCCAAATTAAAGGCGAGACAGGGAACATCCTTAACCCTGAAAAAAATTAGCTTTGTGGTGAGAGGACCAAAACTGTTCAATCAACAGCCCAAAGACCTAAGGAGCATGAAGGGAGTTGCTGCGGACATCTTCAAAAGATGACTAGACGCCTGGCTCAGAACAATCCCAGATGAACCGTGGCGTACCTGGCTATGTGAGGTGGAAAGTACAAGAAAGCACTCGCCCCTCCACCAAGACAGACCTTGAAGGGGGCAATTTAACTTGATTAAGCTGATTCTTTCGCAATAAAAATTAGGCGGCAACCTACATTTTAACACATAACTATCATATCTACAGTTCATTACGCAAAAGTACATTTCTCTTTCATATATACTGTATATGTATGAAAGAGAAATGTACTTTTGCGTAATTAGCTGCAGATATGATAGTTATGTGTTAAAATGTAGGTTGCCGTCTAATTTTTATTGCGAAAGAACCAGCTATTTAATTTAAATATTTAATAATGCTACTACTTCAAGTTAAATTGCTATACTCGATGTTAGTGTCCCCCCCCCCCCCTGCGTCGGTCTCTTTACATGAAGGTCAATCTGGTTAAAATGTCTTGGCCCCCTGACAACCAAGCTAGTTTCCTTCAGTGTTGAGGAGGTCTCTTGTCAGGCCTTTAATTTGAGAACACTACATATTCCGCCTTTCCTATTGTCCCGTGTTGTTTGGATGGTAATTGGGTTTAGTTTGAAGTTTTGTACCACTCGCTGATTTTTCTGCTGATCTTTGTATCGTCCGTAATATTGTCTTTGGCTGAGCTGAGAGACACTGACTGAGGCGCATTGTGGTGGATGGCGGGGGGGGGGGGACCTGCAAGTGTAAACACTACCAAATCACGGTTAGCAACATGTCACGATCACGGTTAAGTGCAAAATGGTAACAATTAGTAAGTCATGTTAATTCAATTGACGACAGTGAATCACGTATAACTGCATGAATAAAATGTGTGTGTATACACATCGTTACGGATCCGCGCGTCGTTCTCTCTTCACACGAAGGTCAGGCTGGTGCCCCCTTCAAGGTCTGTCTTGGTGGAGGGGCGAGTGCTTTCTTGTACTTTCCACCTCACATAGCCAGGTACGCCACGGTTCATCGGGGATTGTTCTGAGCCAGGCGTCTAGTCATCTTTTGAAGATGTCCGCAGCAACTCCCTTCATGCTCTTAGGTCGTTGGGCTGTTGATTGAACAGTTTTGGTCCTCTCACCACAAAGCTAATTTTTTTCAGGGTTAAGGATGTTCCCTGTCTCGCCTTTAATTTGGGAACACGACACAGTCTTCCTTTTCAACTTTCCACCGTTGTTTCGAAAGTTACAGGGCTCAGAGTAAGATTAGGGACAAGTTTCTTCATTATTTTCCAAGTGTAAATAATGGTGTATCTCTCTCTTCTCCTTTCCAGTGAAAATAGGACTAGCTCTCATAATCTTTCCCAATAATTTAGTTCTTTGCACCCCTTGATCTTGGGTGTGAAGCTTCTCTGAATCCCTTACAGCTGCCTAATGTCCTCTTTTTTATATGGGGATGTTAGAACCGAGCAGTATTTCAATTTGGGTATGATCACGGTTTTCAGTATAGGAATCATTATATTCCTATCCTTTCGTTTAAAGGCTCTCAATATCTGCCCCATTATTCTCTTTACTCTGTTTACTGCTATCTTATTTTGATTCAAATTTCGTATCATCAGTCCTTGCAACCCCTAAATCTCTCTCTCTCTCTGTATATATATATATATATATATATATATATATATATATATATATATATATATATATATATATATATATATATATATAAGCTAATGGTGGTATGCCTGATAAAACTTTGAAATATGCGCAATGATGAAGGGGCTAGTGTTTTCTGAAAGAAAGTACAGCCACTAGGTTCCTGTCAGGTAGATGTACCCTCACAACCTCGATTTAGAAGAGTTCCAGCTAGGCTAGAAGAGGAATGTGTTCCACCGGAAGGTAGCTACGCATCTGAATATCTTTACAGAAAGACACATTATGAAGCTCTGGACGTCATTATAATACCCATAACTGAGAGTTTTGACGAAGTAGAGTACAAAATTTATGTCCAGTGTAAAGATTTGTTTGTCGAGGATGCAAAGAATAGACGTCTACAGCATAATTAGGGAGTGTAACTTCATTCTAAGACTCAGACTTCCTTCCTGCAAGACTACATACACATCTAACAACCTTCAGTATGAACTTTGTGTTCACGATTCCCTTGAGCAGTTAATCCTACGTAATGTAGTTACACACGTGCAATCACTGACACCTGACCAGTAATTTCTTTTCTCCTCTGTGATTACGTAAGCAAAGTTAATTATAGTGATGCCTGCCATCATTACGTGTAGTGAACGCTCGTTTAGTAATATCGTGCGTATTAAAACTTATCTGAGTTCAAACACGACTCAGAGAAAGCTTAACCATTTGATGCTATTGCATGTACATAAAGAAAGGTACGAGCAAATAGGTTTAGTTGATGTTGACTATGGAAACGTCCAGAGTCCTGAACATAGGTCATCCTTGTTTGGTAATTTAACACATTGTGCTTTGTCAAGACCATAGTTCTGGTACGATCTAAGGTCACAATGACTGAAAGGGCAGTGAAGCATGCTGATATTGACATGAAATTAGCGTAAGACCTAATACTTTTTGTCTAAATATGTGCAATTTGCAAACCCATCTAAAGTGTATAATTATAGTCAGTCGTGAAATGAAATAAATCTTCAAACTACTTTTGCCATATATATATATATATATATATATATATATATATATATATATAAGATCTTGTTTCAGGATTATGCTAAGAAACTAGGCTGTGGCTGGGGTTATCTAGCTATGTTGCTCAACATAATACTTAAATATCAATTAAAAATCGGCTGTGATGTCCGGTGCAATAAGGAAAGCAATAAGAGAGAACTTTATAAATTTTAGACAATGAGGAAACCTGTAAACTGTAGAGCAGTGATGCACAAACCCTGGCACGCGGGACAAATGTGGCCCCCACGGGTCTTTTCAGTGGCCCCACGGGTCTTTTCAATTCAATGAAAAAGTGAAAAATCTGAAATATTACCCCTGGTTATAAAAATGCATATTTATAAAAAATAGAATATCTATATATCTAGCCCCTACATATAAAACAGATGGTTGGTTTGGCCCTCACATCAAAAACGTTTGTGCACCACTACTGTAGAGAGACTTGCTTGGTAATATATACAATGCAGGCAGGAAGGAGCGGCCAATCGCGAATCTCCGAGGCTACTGAAATTACACCTTTTTGAAAAGACTGTGTAGTGTGTAAGATGCATGCATGTGTAGTAAGGAATATAGTGAGAAGCGCGTGTTTGAGAGTATGCTAGACTGCTCACAGGTAGACGAGACATGTAAAAAGGCCAGGTGAGGAGGACAGTGATGGAAGAAACAGGGTTCAGACACTTCCTGTCTTCTGTTGGAATGCCATATACAAACTCCTTATATATATATATATATATATATGAAAAATTATTTCACGAAAGTGACACGTGAAAAGTATTTATGATGAATAAAACCACGAAGGAAAAAAGAAACACAAATGGGTGCTCAAGCGCTTTCGTCTAATGACATCCTCAGGAACACTGGAGTGAAAGACAGATCAAGGCAATATATAGGTTACAAAAATAAACATACATACATACATATTCATATATATATATATATATATATATATATATATATATATATATATATATATATATATATATACATATATATATATAGTAAGCATAGAAAAAATTGTGGGAGGAGCCAACATTTATATGGTCACAAAAGAATAAAGAAATAAAAATAAATATAAATATAAATTGAGAAAAAATTAATTACAAAATAGTGCCTTAGTGATATATATGTCACAGCCTAAATAATCATAAAGAAATAAACAGGCAAATAAAAAAACCACAAATATATATACATACATATATATATATATATAATATATATATATATATATATATATATAAAGACACTTTTAGCACTTTGGCCGACCTTCAATATAAATTCAAATGGCTTGTTTATGGAACAGGTCACAAAAGAATAAAGAAATAAAAATAAATATAAATATTGTAAGTGGAGTCTACCAATTCAAGCTCAAAAGGGAAGTTTTACAATCAATTTAATAGATGAAGCCAAATTGATATATATGTCACCAAAAAATAAAGAAATAAACCAAAAAAAAAACAAATTAATTATTAAAAAAATAATAAAAAATAATAATAATAAATTGAAAGATAAATTTTAAGAGAGGCACACCAATTTATAAGGGAAAAATTACCACATATGCATATTATAGTCACAAACGAATAAAAAAGTACAAGTAAATATAAATTGAAAACAAAATGATGCCTAGATGATATATAAAGAACAATAAAAAATATATACAACATATATACGGTATATATACGAAATATAAACGCAATATATACAGAATATATATATATATATGCATAAGGGAAAAAAATTACCAAATTTGTTTTTAAAATTATTGTCTGAAAAAACGGTAGGTCGCAAAAGAATAAAGAAATAAAAATAAATATAAATTGAAAAAATTACAAATAATACACGTACACATGTATACCCGCATTACCAAATATATATACATATACACCCATATATACAAACACACACACACACACACACACACACACATATATATATATACACATACAAGCTTGACATTCGCGAAATGAGAAATCATCCCGCAGAACCTTTGTGAGGTTGTAAGGTAAGGTAAGGTACATACACATATATATATATATATATATATATATACATTTAACTGCATACATACATACATACATACATAGACACACATACATACATACATATACACACATATACATACAAACACATTTAACTGCAATGACCACACACATACTCACATACACATACATACATACACATACACGCATACAGCAAAAAATTGAAAAATAAAATTGTAAGGGAAACAAAAGACAAAAACAAATTTTTTACCAAAGATTTAACAACCTGCCCTTTTTGTTTAAATCCATTCTGAAGGAATTCAGAGCAACGGGATCGAGTTGAAACAGACCTTTACTCATGTTAAGGTTATTTGTAAGTTGAATTATAGCCGACTCAAGAATATTTCTATTAACAATGTTGCTAGAGTGAAACACAACTGAAACATTATTCCAATCAATACAATGGGATAACCTTACCTTACCTTACCTTACCTTACAACCTCACAAAGGTTCTGCGGGATGATTTCTCATTTCGCGAATGTCAAGCTTGTATGTGTATATATATATATGTGTGTGTGTGTGTGTGTGTGTGTGTTTGTATATATGGGTGTATATGTATATAATTTGGTTATGCGGGTATACATGTGTACGTGTATTATTTGTAATTTTTTCAATTTATATTTATTTTTATTTCTTTATTCTTTTGCGACCTACCGTTTTTTCAGACAATAATTTTAAAAACAAATTTGGTAATTTTTTCCCTTATGCATATATATATATATATATTCTGTATATATTGCGTTTATATTTCGTATATATACCGTATATATGTTATATATTTTTTATTGTTCTTTATATATCATCTAGGCATCATTTTGTTTTCCAATTTATATTTACTTGTACTTTTTTATTCGTTTGTGACTATAATATGCATATGTTGTAATTTTTCCCTTATAAATTGGTGTGCCTCTCTTAAAATTTATCTTTCAATTTATTATTATTATTTTTTATTATTTTTTTAATAATTAATTTGTGTTTTTTTTTTGGTTTATTTCTTTATTTTTTTGGTGACATATATATCAATTTGGCTTCATCTATTAAATTGATTGTAAAACTTCCCTTTTGAGCTTGAATTGATAGACTCCACTTACAATATTTATATTTATTTTTATTTCTTTATTCTTTTGTGACCTGTTCCATAAACAAGCCATTTGAATTTATATTGAAGGTCGGCCAAAGTGCTAAAAGTGTCTTTTTATATATATATATATATATATATATATATATATATATATATATATATATATATTTGTGGTTTTTTTATTTGCCTGTTTATTTCTTTATGATTATTTAGGCTGTGACATATATATCACTAAGGCACTATTTTGTAATTAATTTTTTCTCAATTTATATTTATATTTATTTTTATTTCTTTATTCTTTTGTGACCATATAAATGTTGGCTCCTCCCTCAATTTTTTCTATGCTTACTATATATATGTATATATGTATATATATATATATATATATATATATATATATATATATATATATATATGAATATGTATGTATGTATGTTTATTTTTGTAACCTATATATTGCCTTGATCTGTCCTTTCACTCCAGTGTTCCTGAGGATGTCATTAGACGAAAGCGCTTGAGCACCCATTTGTGTTTCTTTTTTCCTTCGTGGTTTTATTCATCATATATATATATATATATAAAAATTCGACTCGTGTAAATATGCATAGCGGGTTATTATGAGTCAGAAGTTATAATGAGATCGATGTACAGTTCCCTCGAATGATCTGTTAAATAATTTTAAATTAAATGTTAGGACTCACTTAGGTCTTCGCAGAATCTAAGATCGCATGTTGATACAAATTTCAGTTTTACGTTTTTAATACAGGTGAAAAAGCGTATGCTGCGTTCTATACGTACATATATTAGGATTGAAAGTATTTTTGTGGCCATTTGTACAAAAAATGATGTTTTTTATACGAGATCTGATATCATAAAATATTAAATTATAACATTTTAAACGTTGTATAACGGTACGCTTCAGTTTGTAAAGACATGTTTGTTACAGCCAGTGACAAAAACAATAAGCATGTACATTCTGTGTGATTGATGTAAATACTGTGACTGACTGGTGTGAAAGAAAAGTGAAAACAAATACGTTTATTATGAGAATTATGAGGAATTGTGAACAGTCGATAAATTAGAGAAATGGTAATTAAAGTAATGTGAATAGGCGATAACAATGACTACAACTAGAAAGGTTCTTGATGAAAAATCTCTCAACTTTCAGTACCTATTTCCCACTGAATCTATTTAAAAATGCCAACTCCCACAAACTCAACATCCCGTTTTCTTTAATTGCTTCTATTAAGAAAGTTTTTTACCGGAACCTACTTATTTGGATATATATATATATATATATATATATATCGTAAAGAACGACGCTTGTATAGGAGATATTCCGCGCAAGACGAGAAAGAGAAAAACAACAAATGAAAAAATGAAGTACCACCTGGGAATCGAACCCGGGATCTTCCGATTGCCGGTCAGACGCGATAACCACTACACCATGGACTTCACTCTTCCAAATGCCGTAATTCCTCTACATACTCGCAGAAACCAATGCCCCAAGGGGGCACCTCCCGCATGCCGTAACATTATATACATTCAACTGCAAAGAACACGCAGTATAAATAACGTAAAGAACGACGCTTGTATAGGAGATATTCCGCGCAAGACGAGAAAGAGAAAACAACAAATGAAAAAATGAAGTACCACCTGGGAATCGAACCCGGGATCTTCCGATTGCCGGTCAGACGCGATAACCACTACACCATGGACTTCACTCTTCCAAATGCCGTAATTCCTCTACATACTCGCAGAAACCAATGCCCCAAGGGGGCACCTCCCGCATGCCGTAACATTATATACATTCAACTGCAAAGAACACGCAGTATAAATAACGTAAAGAACGACGCTTGTATAGGAGATATTCCGCGCAAGACGAGAAAGAGAAAACAACAAATGAAAAAATGAAGTACCACCTGCGCGGAATATCTCCTATACAAGCGTCGTTCTTTACGTTATTTATACTGCGTGTTCTTTGCAGTTGAATGTATATAATGTTACGGCATGCGGGAGGTGCCCCCTTGGGGCATTGGTTTCTGCGAGTATGTAGAGGAATTACGGCATTTGGAAGAGTGAAGTCCATGGTGTAGTGGTTATCGCGTCTGACCGGCAATCGGAAGATCCCGGGTTCGATTCCCAGGTGGTACTTCATTTTTTCATTTGTTGTTTTCTCTTTCTCGTCTTGCGCGGAATATCTCCTATACAAGCGTCGTTCTTTACGTTATTTATACTGCGTGTTCTTTGCAGTTGAATGTATATAATGTTATGGCATGCGGGAGGTGCCCCCTTGGGGCATTGGTTTCTGCGAGTATGTAGAGGAATTACGGCATTTGGAAGAGTGAAGTCCATGGTGTAGTGGTTATCGCGTCTGACCGGCAATCGGAAGATCCCGGGTTCGATTCCCAGGTGGTACTTCATTTTTTCATTTGTTGTTTTCTCTTTCTCGTCTTGCGCGGAATATCTCCTATACAAGCGTCGTTCTTTACGTTATTTATACTGCGTGTTCTTTGCAGTTGAATGTATATATATATATATATATATATATATATATATATAATAAGAAGAAGAAGAAGATTAGTAGCAACTAATAGTCGTTAAAAGAAAGTTAAACTTAACAACTAGCCTGAAAACAATTACTGAGAGAAATATATAGCAAGATTGGGGTGGAGTTGCCAGATGTTTTTATTACGAAGGGAATTGAAATCATTATATTTATTTAAAATACTCTTAACACGTGTACATATATGTAATAAATAACAATAAATCAATATTTAAATTTAACACATTGCGCTTTGTCAAGACCATAGTTCTGGTACGATCTAAGGTCACAATGACTGAAAAGGCTGTGAAGCATGCTGATATTGACATGAAATCAACATAAATTAACCCCGAGATGCTCAGCTTCGTAAATGTTTGCTACCGTAATGTCCCGAGCTTCCCGCAGGTAACAAGACTACAGTCTATTGCAAAGAATCACCACCCCATTATCCAAGCTCTCCATGAGTCCTCCATTTATCCTCTAAGCTATGGACTTCTGGTACAAAAACGTCTCTCTGTAGCTCCACTTAACTTCGACATTACAGTATTATTTCTAATCAAATGTATATATTTCTATCCTTAGTATATGAACTGTCATTGTATTAATAATATTGTAATATGGTCTATAGTCTGCCAATAAGCCTTTTCATTTTCATTTACATTTCTTATTTTTAGCTTTTCAGTATTAGTGACGAAAATTAAAAATGCTCTAAACATATGCCCACATTGTTCATCATGTCTCGTTCTCGTAGCTACGACTGGTTATATACTGTATATAGATTTTAAAAAATGGATGAGTATCATGCAGAAATTTTCATAATAAAAATTTATTTATTGCTTTATATAGTTAACTTGCAAATTCTTAGCTAATATTCTTTAAATTACATTGTCACGAACATATAGATTGATCAGATTTTATTTTTGCAAACCTACCATAGGTTCTGGAGGTTGAAACCGTAATAATTTAGCTGCAGAAAATACCTGCGGCTTATTTAAAACGATAGATGCGAAATTAAAACGGCTTATTGTAAATAGTCCCAAATTAACATTCAAGTGTTGTGGGTTAGAACATTACAAGTTTTAATTTCACTAAATTGAATCCGTTTCTAAACTCCGGGGACTCTTTGTTGACGAGAAACTAGAATTTTTGTGTATCACGGCATCGTAGTATATGTAATAACCAAATTATTAGTCTAAACATAGATCGATATTTTGTAGATAACTGATAAATGCAACATAATATATATATATATATATATATATTTTATTCGTGAACCGAAAGGAGTCGAACATCTAGAATGAATTTCACTCAAAGCCTATCCTTAAAAATAATGCTTCACATTTAACATGCTAAAAAGTTTAAAATACTTACAAGCTTGTAAAGGAGGTGAAGTGTTAACAAACTTTCCGCTGCAAAGATTGCATGAAGAGTGATGATTTCGATTAGAGTATGGACTTAAATAGTTGCATCTCGCTGTGTTGCAAATGCATAGATAGTTGCCGTATTTCGCCATAATTTCAATTCGGTGTGTATTCATTATGCAATTTGTTTAATGTTACCAACAAAACTCGTGGTTTGTTAATGAGAAAAACGAATGCTTTTTATACATGCAATCATGTATCTTTGCAACGATAAATTAAAGGCTCTTCCTTCAATGTACAAATATATATATATCCAGCAACTCATATTCCAGACGTTTTGAAACGATATAGCGTATTATAATGTAATATAACGTTATGGGAATTTCACAATTCCTATCGGTTTGTATAATTCCGGAAAGTTGCTGAAAACGGGTATTAGTAAACTAATGAAAAGAAATTAATATTATCCAGTGAAACTAACCGCTTAGAATTAGTATTTTAAAATTATAGAATGATCCTAAACAAATATATTTATTTTGCTGCTATCCATCTCATTAGCCAAAATACCGTTTTCTGTATTGTAATGTGCATAGAAAACGGCTTTTGCAGAATTTAGTGTAACACTATTATAAATGAGAATGATGAATTGATCAATTTTCGATCTTGCATATTCAATAATTTTTAAATAATCGTGTACTTATAGAGATATTATATTTCGTGTTTTCGTCTACACATTCTGCATTATAAATACGCATGTTTTAAATTCACGTGTAATGAAATTCGTGTTATAAATGATTAACGGCCGGAGGAATAAATCAATGATTTTCATTTCGAGTAAAAATATTTGGTGTTATTATAGTATTACACCCGTCTAACGTCCAGCAATTATTATATGTTCATTAAGTAGATTTTTAATTCTAAGACACTTTCCTTCTATAGCGTTTCCGTCGCAAATGCTTCGTTTTCGAGATATAAACATTTTTTGGTGTGTATCTAATGTGTTTGTACGTTCGTTTGTGTTCGTACGTTCGTTTGTGTGTTTGTACGTTCGCTTATGTGTTCGTTTGTGTGACTGTTACATGTCTGCCCAATCACTGCGCTCCATCCATTTCGAATTTGAATTATTTTGCTACCGGAGTGGCTTCGTGTGACACGTGCTTGTTTGATTATTACCGCTGTATTGTCGCTTTCTACGAAAATTTAGAAAAAAGTGTTGAGTTTCTGCGTGCTCACAGTGTTCTACCGACAGTAGTGAAGTGTCCACATTGTAAAATGGAGTGCACATATCGTCAAGACCAGAAACTGTGGCGTTGTAGAAAAAGTTACGTTGTGCTTAAAACGAAGAAAAGACGGTACTGTGATTATTTTGTCTTAGATTTTAAAGGTAATTCCTGTTTTTCTTTTAGGTTAGGATAGGTTAGGTTTAGTTGTTAGGATAGGTTAGGTTAGGTTGTTAGGTTAGGTTAGGATAGGTTAGGTCAATTTTGAAGGTGAAATTTGTTTTTCCTATGGTTTTTGATGTTTTGAACGAATCTGACCTTCAAAACCGTCGGAAATGACTCGTTTTCTGTGATTTCCCCCACATTGCCGGCTGGGGGGGGGATCTCAAAAACGAGTCATTTCCGACGGTTTTGAAGATCAGATTCGTTCAAAACACATCAAAAACCATAGGAAAAACATAAATTTCACCTCCACAGGGAGACGGGTGTAATACTATAAATTTACCAAATATTTAAAATATATCCGACAATGTTACATGTTAAGGCGCTTTGAAATTAAATTTACATTTGAAACATTATAGAGGATGCGTGTTTGCAGATATCTCTGAATATGAATGTTTAACAATGACTAGTAGATGTTTTTGTTGCTCGAAATAGTGTATTACCTGTATAGTAATTTTGCATGCTGATTCCGGAAATAATAGTTTTTCGACACTACGTACAGAATTTCACAAAATGTCATATTTCATATTACACATGTAAGTGGTTTTTATTAAAACTGATTCAATTTAATTTTGATTAAAAGCTACGGAGATATCAATGAAGGTGTGACGTCGGCATGACTGCTTACTGCTGGATGTTGAAATGGGTGCTACAGAATTATTACATAAAAGAAAAGGACTATAACATAACGAAATAGGTACCTAATGTAAATTGAAATAAATAATATTTATTTATGTATCGGCTTTTTCCCATCCAGTTTTCAGAAATTCCTTACGTGATAGAAAAATGGATACCTTATTCGAAATCAGAATAATTGATTTATATAAATCAACTAATAGTAAGAAAACATCTCTTACAAACGTCTTATTCGCAGGCCTGTGTAGTTTATAGCCAAAAGCTGGTAACAATAATAACTAACTATTTCGCGTTACAGTTAAATTACTAGAAAAAATTATATACGTTTAAAATTGATTACTATTAATTAGCCTGGAAAATCTGGCAAGATTGTGAATCGAGTTGCCTACGTACTTAGCAAAAGAAATATGCAAATACTGTACATTAAATCAGTAAAACTTATAATATATATATATATATATATATATATATATATATGGGCTATTGATTGGTGGCGCGGAAAACACAGTTTAATAATAAACAGGAACACCAGAGAAAATACAAACATCCTTCAAGGTTTAATAGTACCAACGTTTCGGAATGCACTAATTCCATCTTCAGGGCTAAAAAAATGTGATTTGGCATTTTATTGTTTTAGCCCTGAAGATGGAATTAGTGCATTCCGAAACGTTGGTACTATTAAACCTTGAAGGATGTTTGTATTTTCTCTGGTGTTCCTGTTTATATATATATATATATATATATATATTATATATTATATATATATATTTCTGCAACATCCACTCGTTTCACGTGCTTAATTGTGAAATTTATATATATACATACATAGACAAACAGACAAATAATAATGTTTAAGATGTTAATTGAAGCTAAATAATAATAGGTCTGACGGTTAAACACTTAATTGTAAGTTTAACTGCATAATGTAGTTTGATAATATTTGTCATATGGACTAGAGTCTGCCAATAAGCCTTTTCAGCTCTTTTGATATCGCATTAATGTAGAATAAACAAATTTAATTTGGATAAGCAAAAGTTACCCCTATAATTGAAAATAAAATGTTTTATTTAAATTTATTTAACTTTTTCCATTTAACTTCATATAATACAAATATTAATCAAAGAAAATGTTATTGATTTAAAACATGTTTAGTCTGAGTTTTTAATTTGTGATGTATGCAATTATGAAAGCGATAATATAATTGAAAAGATAATATGGTATTGGAGCTATCGGGGCGACGGACACGATGGAACAAAAAGTACTCCAATATTTGTATGTGTTTGTTTGTCTCAAGAAAGAACCCCACAGGAGAAATTTTTTCTTTCTTTTTTTTAAAGGTAGGTGAAGAAAAATCCTTTTTTCAAGTAGGAAAGCAATGATGAACCCCTTTTTTTGAAGGAGGAATGCGATGGTGAATTTTTTTTTCTTTTTGAAGGAGGAAAGCAATGATGAAGCCCCTTTTTTTTTCTTTTTTTCCAAGGAGGAATGCGATGGTGATTTTTTTTCTTTTTTCTTTTAAGAACCATGAAAGACACCTCATAAAGGAGGGACCGTCATGAGGGACGGTGAGGAACTTGAGGAGGAAATTCTCAAATTGATCCATTTTCTGTCTCCCTTTTTGCGGGCATACTACTAAGCTTTCAGTACTAATCACAAACAGTATAAAGCTTGCTAATGTCTTATTATTTATTGCTATTTACTATTTAGAATGCAGCATAAGTATCTTAAGGGCTTAAGGCAGCTTTAAGAAATTCTATAAGCTAGGCTAGAGCAGTGTAGACTAGGGTGAAGAAATTCAGTATAAATGCGATGCTGAGCTAATCAGTTGTGTGTTTTTTTTTTGTTGCCGTATTGCATACAAACATGCAATAGTAAAAATATTATGGGCACGGTACATTGGAAATACACGAAACATACCAAGAAGAAAGCTTGCTTGCTGAGTTATTTTGCTTGTATAGAATGGGCGGTAAAACTTGGCATCCCTTGTATTGTCGTTGCCAATACGTGTTTTTCGCTCTACGATTTTACTAACAAACTAAAAAAAATCCTTAAAAGTAAACTCAAATCTAGTCATATCATGTATTAAAAATTAAGTTGTTTAAAAAGGCACAAAATATATTTTTATATTTGCTTTGAATTTCTTTAATAATTGCACTTTAATTTTTATTTAGAAAGGCACTTAATATACCTGATTATTTTTTATTTACATTTTAATCACAACCGTAGATAATTATCACTAGATATTCAGAATTAATTCACTTGGAGAAGAACACTTAATTTTATTTAAATTTCTATTCATTGGATGCTTACGAATTAAAATTAATCACTGGACATGTTTAACTGGACCTTTAATTTGAATTTATTTATTTAGATTTAAAATATTTCATTCGTGCCAATTTGTGCCAATTTTCATTAATAAAAGATAATTCTGTGGTGCAAGGCACTACAATATATATATATATATATATATATATATATATATATATAGAGAGAGAGAGAGAGAGAGAGAGAGAGAGAGAGATCTATTAATTTATTTTTATTTTTTATTTTCCCTTATTATCATCCCTTTATCCTATTCTCACATTATCCCTATTCTCCATCCCTCATATCATATACATGTCAGGTATGGGGCAATTATTTGGTCAATGTAATTAATTACAATTACAATTACTTGACATATTCTCAGTTACAATTGCAATTACTGTAGATGGTGAAATACTTAATTATAATTACAATTACGTTGTAAAGTAATTAATTACAATTATAATTACATTGTAAAGTAATTAATTACAATTACAATTACAAAGAATTAAATTTTTTCATAAATATACACTATTTGATTTATGTCATGCTTTTCCACCTAAGTAGGTATTTCAATTCCATTTTCAATTTTTGCCATCGTCTGAATAAAAACTACGAGTAGATAATATTAGGTCAATAAAATGTACTCTTTTTTTTTTTTAACATTACACGGAACTATAGCAGTTCTTGCTATGAACAATTGGGCATTGGACATACGTATGTGATTGGTATAATGAAACCAAAAGATAAATAAAGAAAATACTAAAGAAAAAAATACAAAAAAGACAAAAGAACTGGCATTTATTTTATCAAATAATAAGGGCAAAAAACTGGCACTTTAGTTAGGAACACTTGAAATAAATGCAACATTTTATTTCAAATAAAAAGAATAACATTTTATTTTGTTGCGGGCAGACAAAGAAATCCCTTTTCCCCGCCATTCTCAAACATCATGGAATCAAAACAAGGCTATACACCTAGGCATGAAACTGGTTCACACAGGAAACAGAGAGTCTGTGGTATTTCCCGAAGCGACCACCAGAGGACGTCACCAAGGCCTATAAAATGCAGCTTCTTCCTCAAATCATTCTCACTTCTCGCTTGCCATTTTCTCGTCTTGGTCGTCACGCCTCACTCTCAGCACTTTCGTCAGTAGCACCACTCGTCAAGCCACCCGCTTTCCGCCCTTCGCCGGAGAGCGGCTTGCTGTTCCTCCAAAGCTCCGGTCGAGCCTACACGAAGTCTATAATCAAGTAAGGCTCTCTACAACCTCACTCCGCTAGTTACTGTCTCCACGTGAATCTACTCTCTCCACGTAGCGCCATCACGACCTCACCCGGCCTCAGTCCCAAGTCACACTTCAACCACACAAGAACGAAGCAACACTTGAGGCGACTCTACAATTCCAGCCTGCAAGAAAGAACATCACTGTTGTAGGCGTTCCAGTGGCCTCTTACCACAAGTTGCTACCGGTTGTCAACATTCATCCCTCACCGGCACGGCCAACCTGACTACAGAAACACCCTTCGAGGCCCAGGTCCGTAAACCTCCTATTAAGCTACAAGCCACAAACCCATTTCGCTCTTCACTCATCATTTATCACAACTCGATCGGCGCCCATTACGATCAAACCTTCACCTAGGCCTACAGTCTCCAAGTTCATCGACGGGCGAAATGCATTACGATCAAACCTTCACTTAGGCCTACAGTGTCCAGAGTTATTCATCATTTCGGTAAGCTTCTGCGGCCCTTGCTCGGCCTACAGAGTTTTGTTAAGTCGTGATTCCACAAGCTCTGCCTAATCACGTAGGACCTAAAAGTGTTCCCATTACCGTGCAAACTAACTCTCGAGTTAAGACCGCAGTAGGCCTATTCAAGTGTTCTACCAATACCATAGTTGTGTATCACCCTGTTATTGTATTCGGTACTTGTGGGTTATCTGTCGCCACTTTTTACTATTTTTTTTATTTATTTATTTTTATATATTAAGAGAAGAGGATTCTTTATACTGTACGGCATTGACGATTGGTTAGGTTAAGTCGTGCTAGTTTGGTTAAATACCGTTTTATTTAACCAAACTAGCACGACTTAACCTAACCAATCGTCAATGCCGTACAGTATAAAGAATCCTCTTCTCTTAATATATAAAAATAACTAAATAAAAAAATATTAAAAGTGGCGACAGATAACCCACAAGTACCTTGTATTCTTTTATATAACTCATTTTATTTTGACATCCGTTTCTTTCTGTGCTCTTTTAATGCATTACATTTTTCGGACCTAATCCATATATTTGCCGTACCGTACTCATATTATTTCCCTTATTTCTGTTATCAATAGGCTTCGTTATTTATTTCTGTGTTCACTCGGCATGTCATTAGCTTACCTAAATTAGTGTTTATCATCATTGTACTTACTTAACAATTAGACTGTATAACCATTTCTTATTGCTAATACGCAGTCATCTTTAGCATAATATAAGTGCCGTTATATCATTGTTAATCATTATAAATACCTTTATTGAACTGTTAATCGCTGTGAACAAATAATTGATTTATTTTCCTAATTAAACACAAAAGTACAAGGTAATTTCTTTCTCCTTATTAAATATTGGGTGCTACTATAGCGTGATTCCTACCTCGATTCGGCGGTCTACCTTTTAATTATAGCTTCTTACCATGTTTAGTAATTGCTTGTTTACATTCCAATGTCCATCGCCCTTGACGATTGGTTAGGTTTAGTCATGATATTTTCGTTAGTTTTAACGAAAATATCGTGACTAAACCTAACCAATCGTAGGTAGACCACATACTATAGTAGCACCGAAACTGTTTTTTAAATAAATAAAATTGAATAATAAATAGCATTTTATATTTATTATATTTTCATTTATACCTTGGATAGGAATCACACTCTACAGTACTGTAGTTTCGAACCAAAACGGGTAGGAATCACCCTATTGTATCGAAGTCACCGGTAGGAATCACGCTATAGTAGCACCAAATATTGTTTATTTGGGCAGTAGGCCCAAATTGGTGATCCTAATTTCATATCAGTTTATTCAGTAATTATAGTAAGCCTACTTTCTTAGCCACATCAAATCGGTGACCGTAGGCCACTATAATTTCAAAAGATGACATGATGAGCAAGTATTTTAAACTATAATTATGTCCCATTAACTTTACTATTTAATATTCATGTAATTGAAAGTAATTAACTGTAATTGTATCAATTACCTTGGTTTCCTAATTGTAATTAGTTAGTTATAATTACATTTTAGGTAGTCAATTACAATTACTTGCCAGTTACAAGAAAAATTTAATTAATTACAATAAATTACAATTACCCTTTGTGTGTGTGTGTGTGTATATATATAATATATACACACTCACAGGGTCATTAAAAAAAGACGCAACAGTTTAAGTTGCTTATATTTCGTAATATGGTTAACATACAGGAGTGATTTTTGTATTAGTTTACAGCGTACAATTGGGAGTTTTTATTTAATGAAAAACATGTTTAGAACCGCAGGGTTTCTTTCCAAGAATTGCAGAAATGAACCACAAAAATCATTTCTAACAGCTTTCGCTCGCTAAGTGAGCGTCTGATGCATTTGAAGTTTATATGGAAACATGCCCAGATCTTTCTTTAATATACTGTTGGTCGATGAACGGGATATTTCCAATTGTTGAGAGAGACGGTTAACAGATTTCTGAGGACTTCGCCTAACTGCCTCCTTTGCACGTTTAACGTTATTCACTGATCTTGCGGTTCTCTTCCTACCCACAACGCCTTTCTTTTGTCGGTTGCAGTAGCCGTATTTTCAAACTTTTGAACTAGCTTATATATCGTAGATCTGTTCGGACCTTTCCTGCAGTTGAATTTCTTGCAAAAATTACGTTGAATTTGAACTGCACTGCCGGTAGCATAAAACGTTTTCACTATAAACACACGTTGTTGTAAAGTGTACATCTTCCTAAACACTGACTAATGACGCGCTACTACACCTTAGGCTACAAGAGTCGTTCGCCTAGCGCCTTACGCTACTAGGACTAAGCGGTAACAAACTCCCGGTGTACGCTGTAAACTAATACAAAAATCATTGCTGTACGTTAACAATATTACGAAATATAAGCAATTTAAACTGTTGCGTCTGTTTTTAATGACCCTATATATATATATATATATATATATATATATATATATATATATTAGTGATGTAGGTCGCATCCGCATCCGCATCCGCGGAACATCCGCACATTTTCTCACATCCGCATCCGCACTTTGGACTGCGGATGTCGTGCGGATGTGGACCGTTGAGATAAAACGTCATTAATAAGCGGAAATTATCAAATTCTACTATAATAATAGAACTAGTTCATTGTGCGCAAAAGTGATGCAAGCGACAAGACGAGAGGCTGTTCTTGTATGAAGTTACTCTCTTGCAACCTACTTAGAACCACGTTACAAAGCTAAGTTATTTTCACCTAGTACATTAGAACGAGTTAAATCATCACTTGGCAAAGCAGTTGAAGAGCTTCAATTTCTTGAATCTGTCGCTTCGCCACCCACCAAAAGAATAAAAGTTTCAGTGACAGAACCAACACCTTCAACAAGCAAATCTATCACAGAATATCTCTCTCAGTTTCTTGAGTCAAGCAGCGATGACGAGACCTACGCGATGTCAAAAGATGTAGTAAAAATGATCGAGAGCTATCACCAAGAAAAACGCCTGGCTGCATGTGACAATCCTATTAGTTGGTGGAAAAATACGCAGAATATCTATCCATACTTGAGTAAACTTGCAAGGAAACATTTAGCCTGTCCTCCAACAAACGTACCAAGCGAGAGATTATTTAGCAGTGCTGGATTAATATATGATGAAAAGAGAAACAGACTGGCAGCAGAAAAGGCAGAAAAATTAATGTTCCTTAAGCATAACCTTCCTATAATTAAGTTTGAATATTAAACGATGAACATCTTAGTTTACTTTATTTTAATTACTCATTTATAAATATGCCTAATAAAACTTTAAACTTAATATAAATAGTTATCAAGCTAATTAAAGATCTCTTTCTATAAGGGTGGAGGTTGGGGAAAGAGGTCGGGTAACACAATTATGGTTTCTAATTGTGGCTGAAACTCAACGAAATATAACGAATTTATTTGCAGACGAATTCACTAATTGATTTCTATATTAGTTAGATGCTTGCTATTATTTTATATGTTCAGGGAAAAGTACAGCAATTATTGTACAATTAATCAATTATACTACATTATAGCTACAGCTCTCTCTATATAATAACTTATTATATACGTTAAACACAACAAATCTCGAATATATCCTAAAAAATAACGAAGATGTAGACATCCGCATCCGCATCCGCGGATGTTGAAATCAAACATCCTCATCCGCATCCGCGGATGTGAAAAAAATGACATCCGCTACATCACTAATATATATATATATATATATATACGAGGGTAATTCAATAAGTATCCGCACTTTTTATTTTCACAATTTTATTCTCACATCTGATAAATAATAAACACATCACTTCTCAACATAGTCTCCCTGTTTCTCAATACACTTAGTCCAGCGACCTACAAGCTTCCTAATCCATCACAAAAGAATGTTTTTGGCTGTGTGCGTAGCCAGTCATGCACCGCCTCCTTCAGGTCATCATCGCCTTGGAATCGCTGACCTCTCAAAGCGTCGTTTAGTGGTCCAAACAGGTAAAAATCCGAAGGTGCCAGGTCTAGATTGTAGGTTGGATAGTCAAGAACTTCAAATTTAAGTTCTTGAAGGTATTTTCTAGTCTGTACAGCGGTATGAGGGCGCGCATTGTCGTGTAACAGAATAACACCTTCCGACAATCTTCCTCTCCGTTTTGTGCAAATTGCTTGCTTTAACTCATTCCGAAGCATGTCAAAATACGATGCACTTGTTACTGTAGTTCCACGCTCTAAATAATGTTCAAGAATAGGGCCTCGTGTATCCCAAAACAGTGTTAGCATAACTTTACCTGCTGACGGCTGCGCTTTGAACTTCCTTGCAGCGGGAGATGTTGGATGCTTCCATTGCATGCGATGTCGTTTGCTTTCTGGTTCATAGTGATGGATCCAGGTTTCATCTCCAGTGATAATGCGCTCAAAAAAGTTTTCACCTTCATTATGATACCGCGCCAAAATACGAGAGCAGACGTCCATACGATTACGCTTGTGCTCTTCTGTCACTAAGTTCTCTGAAGAAAGCAAGGCTCGAAGGAGAAGACAAAAGAATGTTTTTGGCTAGAATTTGTAATGGCCTCGATTAGTAGAAAAAACAGTCAATGCCCGAGATTCGGAACTGTCCTCCATTTGCCAATAACCGGATGCTAAATCGAGGGATGAAAAGAAGTTAGCTCTCCCTACGTTCAAAATTGTTTCCTGCATGTTTGGAATAGGGAAACGGTCTGGGATGGTAATATGGTTTAGGCGTCTAAAACCTATACAAGGGTGAGATGTTCCGTCCTTTTTGGAAACAAGAATCACAGTAGCGGTCCAGGAACTAGCTGAAGGCTGAATGACATCCTGCTTCAACATGTCCTTCTTGTGTTCCTCAATAGTTACTAATTGAAAATGTGGAACCCTATAGGGAGGAATGAAGATGGGTTTGGAATTGGGTTCCAGCTTGATTTCGAAAGGGATCAAATTAGTTCGGCCCAGAGAACCTCCTTTTAAGGCAATCACATCGATATTTATTATCAGGAAATCGAAGAGTGATTCCAGTAGTTTGGGATGCTGTAATACTAAAGGGTTTAATTCTAAGGAACTGGAAACACGATTTATAGTACTGGTGGGGAAATCTGAATTTATTTCTACTGTGGAAACAGTTCCTATTCTCTGATTTGAAGTTAATTCAATATGGCTTTTTCCTTTGTTTAAACAAACAACAGGGGTAGCTGAATTCTGACTATGACTAACAACTTGGGCAATAAGAACATCTCTCTGGAAATTACTTTTCGTTGTAATAAGAGTGGGATCTGACTCTAGTAGTTTTCCTTGACTGTTTACTACTCTTACTTGGAAACAAATCTTCTCATAAGGTGTTATTTTTATATGCTCTGTAGGACATATGAAAAATTGTGAATCTGACTCTGGTTCGGTGATTAAAATTTGCCTTATTGGCTGAAAAATCGTTTCAGTTAGATTTCGAATCTCAACCGCTGTGTTAACTGAAACTGGCTGACTGGAAACTGACTGTGTTGATCCTGCTGGATTCAACAACTAGAACTGATTACTCTGGGGTCTAATTTCTGGGGCGGTTGTCCCTCTGCAAGCAACTAACTGACTTGAACTGCTATAAACTGGCGTGGGCTTCCTATTTCTTTCGTAAATCTGAACTAAACTGATTCTGTTAGCATTAGACTGAACGTGCGGCACCTGTCTAGTATTTTCATGGATAGGGTGTGTCCTATTTCAACACTTAACTAATTTTCCGGCTTGGTAAATTTCCCATTGATTCCGGTTGAAGAAATACATACCTAGTAAGATATCTGTCTGAAAGGTGGCTACTGCGTTCACAATACATTTTGCGGGATATACCGCATTACCAACTTCTAAATATAATTCGATTTCTCTATATGGAGGGATGGGTGTGGATGTAACTCCTCTGAGTTGGCAGGAAGGTGCCTTAATTTCATATTTATAATATGTGCTCTCTTGTAACTCATCTGCACATTGTTTCTTAATGTCGCATGTGCTCCTGTATCTAGGAGAGCGGTTAAATCTTGGTTATCTCTGCTGCAATTTATTATTAAATCTAGTAGGTTCGCACCTATAATCCTGATGGTAGTTTATGGGTGTGTGTGGGTTTATTACAACTATTTAGGAGGGAGGAGGCTGAATTGCTGCCTCCAAAGCGGGATCTAAAAAAGAACTTGAACTGACTTCTATGGGAGGACCTGAATCATATGCTACTGGATCATCATACACTGGAGGGTTTTCTTGAAAAGTGTACTCTGGGGAAACTGATTCTTCAACGGGCACTTCTACGTACCGGACCATCCCACCTTGCTGATTATATTGGAGTTTGGACATCAGATAATAGTGTGGTTGACCTTGTGGTCGTGATCTATTTGGTTGGTGGTTCTGTTGAGGCTGGGAATTAACTGGTTTCTGAGAATTGAAGGGCTTTTGGGAACGTTGGTGATTTGATTTCTGGAAGTGGGGCCTGTACTCTGAAGGGGCTTTGTCAGCAGATTTTTTGTCGGTCGCCACGGCGATGACCATGTTCATGATAGTGGGAGCAATAAGGGGGATAATTGCACTAACTCATCATGTGCCCAAAATGATCACAATTATAACACTGAGGGGGAGGGCGTGGATTCTGGATTTGTGGAGCTTGTTCTGGATTTGTGGAGCCGAGTTCCCTGCATCGACCTAGATTTATAGGGTTGTTGTTGTTGCTGCTGCTGCTGCTGAATGTAGTGTATGGGGGTCTCTCTACCCTTCCGGTAGCTCTGGCTCGCTAGGTCTGGGTAATGTTCCCTTGTTTTAGTTATGGCTTCGCTTACTGGTTTGTCAGTAGTTAGACACTCTTGAAATTTCATTTTAAGTGCTACGGGTAGGTTTTGATAAATGGATGCTGCTACTTTGCTGTGAAGTGAATGTAATGTTGTATGCGTTTTCTGCGGCTCGGAGGGCTTCTTCGAGTTTATGTGTTCGTGTAATAAAATTATTTAAATCTTCGTGGTCTTCTTTCTTCCATTTAGCTTGGAAGACAGCTTCTAATGTGGCCAAAGGTTGTGCGAGTGTTATTTCCTTGTAAAATTTTAATAAGTGTTTTTTTAAAATCGTCCCACCTTGTAGCTTCGCTAATGGATGGAACATATGTAACTGTATCATGTGCATTCCCCTCTTTAGGGTCAATAAAACTTTTAGCTTCCCTAATTTTTATGTCATCATCTGCGATGTTTTCGCGTAAGAAATGCTGTTCTAGAGACTCAATCCAAGGTCTTACCCGCGGTTCAACGAAGTTATTGTCTATGGTTCCCTTAAAAATTAGGACGGTATGGGAGAAGGTTTACAAGTCTACCTAAATTAATGTATGCTGGTGGACCGGTTTGAGACATGTTGGCTTGTGCTTGATCTGACGAAGTTTGCGTGGTTTGGAACATGTTTGAAGGGCGCGGGGTAGGTCGAAAAATGGGTGTAGGGAAATTTTCAATGTCAGAAAGCGCACCGTCTGAATCGTTCTTATGTGAAGGTAATGTTAATTTAGTATTCTAATTTGGTCTGGTTAACCGATCTCAATCTATGGAATGATAACTTGAGTGGCTTTCCTAACTACTCTATCTAAGAAATACACAAATAAATGCACAACAAATTGCCTAACTAGAAAAAATTGTAAACAAATGTAAAAAAAAATGTAACAAAATTTCACTCGAATGTATGTGAATGGACGGTAACATTATGAGTGATACATTAAATAAAATTATTCTATGCTAAATATAATAATAATGGAAATAACCGTTTCAATAAAAAAGAAGTGTATCACTGGTGTATGGAGTGCTCACTGTGTTTTCTTTTAATTTTGGCTTGATACTAATTATGAACTGTTAATTATACTGACTTCTCAAATGTTTAGTAATTAATTTGAAAAAGAGATCTGTACTTAACAAAATTCCTACGGCGAAATCCTTGAAGACGTGTCCTGAAGACGTGTCTTGCTGGCCACTTGTTCCTGGACAAAGAATGGGCGTGGAGAACTTGGAGTCGTGACACCAGTCAAATGATGGACGTGAAGAACTGGAAGTCGTGACACGCCGGTCAACTAATGTCGCCACAATTACTTGAATGTTGGTTCTAGTTCCAGGGTCTAAAAGACTGGAAGAATCTTGGTTGCAGAGGTCGCCAGTTGTTAACCCCTCTGTCTATGGCCTTGGGCGGTTAGGTGACAGCAACGGATTTGTTACCTTGGAGTAGCTGGTACCGTGTAGGGAATCGCAGTAGTTTCTCTTATACTTCTCTCTGATTTCTTCTTGTAGGGGATCGAAGGATTCTGTGAACTTTACTAAATTCTCTAGTAAGGGTTCTCGATTCTTCTTGTAACCTATCGGGAAATTATTTTTATCTATTTTAAGACTAAGTTCTCCGAATTAAGCAAGGCTCGAAATAGAAGACAAAGATATTCTCTTACTGTAGTTTACTGCTAAAATGTTACAGGAATGCTCAACCTCTAAGTCAGATCAGACAGAATCAGAATAACAATTTGAAAAATTATTTATCTTTATATTCCCAATTTTTGGTGACATCATTATTATTTAATGTTGACCAGTTTTGTTTTTTATTCTTAATAGGCTGAATTACTTGGCAAAATATTTGAAGGTAAGGTAAATATTTTAGCTGTAGCAATGTCTAGACAGATAAGAAAGATATTTGATGAAGCCATATTTTTATTTTAAATCGCATAGTGACAGATCTGATGTTATCATGATCTGCCGAGTTAACTAAAAATGGAAATTGAAATATGCATTTTATTATGGATTAAAATTAAACATGCATATGAGCCAAAATTAAATGCTTGAAATTTAAGATTAGGTGTTAAGCAAGACATGACTTCATCTTTGACAACGAAGAGAGAATGTATAAAGACAATGAGCATTGTAGAATTTAATACGATTACATTATTAAACTAAATATAAAAAAAATTATTAAGTAATTTGAAAAGAAATAATTCATTAATTACTCAACAAAAATAAAATAGAAAGAAAATAAAAAATTTATCTGAACTTCCGTTTCATATACAGTTAACGTTACGCGAGTTTGGACTCTATATGAAAAATGAATATAAGAATATAAGAATACTGTATATGAATATATGAATATAAGAATTATTTATTGTTCATTTTCACACACACACACACATCCATCCATCTGCGTTTATGGAATCTTGTCTCAACAAGGCAAAACGAACTTTCTATCGTGTGAATAATAACACTCATACTTTGTCACAAAATATTTTAGTACTTCCATTTTTCCCGGGCTTTTTAGGCATTGCTAATGTACTTAAACTTTTGGATATTAATGTAGTATTTTCATATAACAATATTGTGAAAAATATCATAGTAAAAAATAGCCCTACCAATAATTCAGGCATTATCTATAAAATTGGTTGTAAACAATGTGATTCCTTTTACATAGGTCAGACGGGAAAGGATTTGCACACACGTGTAAAACAGCATCAATATTCCGTTAGAACAGGACAGTCGTCCAGTGCCCTTTTTATCCATTTGTCAGAGTTATCCCACTGTATTGATTGGAATAATGCTTCAGTTTTATTTCACTCTAGCAACATTGTTAATAGAAATATTCTTGAGTCTGCCATTATCCAACTCACAAATAACTTCAACATAAGCAAAGGTCTTTTTCAACTCGGTCCTGTTGTTTTGAATTCCTTCAAAACAGATTTAGATAAGAAGGGTAGAACGCTAAATCTTTGGTAAACTTGTATGCTACTCAAATAACTTGTATTTTTTTAAATTTATTTTTATATACATCGAACCTAAAGAAGGGCAAAGTGCTAAAACCCGGGCAGATTTCCAGTATAAATTTGTATTTTTTTTTTTTTTTTTTTTTTTATTTATTTATTTTTATTTTTTTTTTTCTATAACATTGGTTGGAAACAATTAATTTGATCTTGTGCTAATCTTGTGCTAAAAATCGGTAGTTTTTCCTTACAAATTTGTATGCTCCTCCCACAATCCTTTAATGTTTAATAATTTTTTATTTTTTATTTTTTCTCTCTCCGTTTATTGTATATATATATGTATGTATTATATTATATATATGTATATATATATATATGATACACACAGACAGTGCATGGAACAAGGAACTCTTCTGGGATAATTAAATCCACTATAGTCCGAATAAGTAATGGTAAATGACAAATACCATAGTTTTTCTTTTTCATGATGCTAGCCCGACGTGGGCAACGGGTCACTCGCAAAGAGGTCCCATAAATATAGCTTCCCTCACCAGCTATCTGCAAAGCAGACAGGATCCAGCTTTGGGACATGGATCTAGGGTTAAAGCACCTAGCCATGCTACATTTAGAACCTCAATATAAGCAGAAGACTCGCTGCCTTCACGTCAGATTGAATGCATCAAAGAAAAAGAAAAAGGGGTAACTATTATATTTTTAGCCAAAAACCAAAACTTAAACCTCAACTGGCAGAATTGAGCGTCCACTTTTCAAGGCACATAACATGTCCGTTTCAAGATGGGAATGAACTCAGAATGGTCCCCTGAGTTTTTTATGATACACACAGACAGTGCATGGAACAAGGTACTCTTCTGGGATAATTAAATCCACTATAGTCCGAATAAGTAATGGTAAATGACAAATACCATAGTTTTTCTTTTTCATGATGCTAGCCCGACGTGGGCAACGGGTCACTCGCAAAGAGGTCCCATAAATATAGCTTCCCTCACCAGCTATCTGCAAAGCAGACAGGATCCAGCTTTGGGACATGGATCTAGGGTTAAAGCACCTAGCCATGCTACATTTAGAACCTCAATATAAGCAAAAGACTCGCTGCCTTCACGTCAGATTGAATGCATCAAAGAAAAAGAAAAAGGGGTAACTATTATATTTTTAGCCAAAAACCAAAACTTAAACCTCAACTGGCAGAATTGAGCGTCCACTTTTCAAGGCACATAACATGTCCGTTTCAAGATGGGAATGAACTCAGAATGGTCCCCTGAGTTTTTTATGATACACACAGACAGTGCATGGAACAAGGAACTCTTCTGGGATAATTAAATCCACTATAGTCCGAATAAGTAATGGTAAATGACAAATACCATAGTTTTTCTTTTTCATGATGCTAGCCCGACGTGGGCAACGGGTCACTCGGAAAGAGGTCCCATAAATATAGCTTCCCTCACCAGCTATCTGCAAAGCAGACAGGATCCAGCTTTGGGACATGGATCTAGGGTTAAAGCACCTAGCCATGCTACATTTAGAACCTCAATATAAGCAAAAGACTCGCTGCCTTCACGTCAGTTTGAATGCATCAAAGAAAAAGGGCTTATATTGAGGTTCTAAATGTAGCATGGCTAGGTGCTTTAACCCTAGATCCATGTCCCAAAGCTGGATCCTGTCTGCTTTGCAGATAGCTGGTGAGGGAAGCTATATTTATGGGACCTCTTTGCGAGTGACCCGTTGCCCACGTCGGGCTAGCATCATGAAAAAGAAAAACTATGGTATTTGTCATTTACCATTACTTATTCGGACTATAGTGGATTTAATTATCCCAGAAGAGTTCCTTGTTCCATGCACTGTCTGTGTGTATCATAAAAAACTCAGGGGACCATTCTGAGTTCATTCCCATATATATATATATATATATATACAGTATATATATATATATATATATATATATATAATATGTGTATGTATAGTTGTTTTTTTCTGTAACCTATATATAGGTTGTAACCCTTTATGTACTTCAGTGTTCCTGAGGATGTCATTAGACGAAAGCGCTTGAGCACCATTCTGTGTTTCCTTTCCTTCGTGGTTTTATTCATCATAAATATTTTTCACGTGTTACTTTCGGGAAATAATTTTCATATATATATATATATATAGGGCGCCTCGGTGGTGTAGTGGTTAGCGTCGCTGACTACGAATCCATCGGCCCCGGGTTCGAGACCCGACGGCAGCCGGGGCGCAGCAAAACCCAGCTGTTCATCCTTCCACACAATAAAGAAAGTGGTTGGTAGATAAATGGGTACCCTAGGTGGCCTAGTGGTTAAGACGTTGGGCTGCTGATGGGGCGTGGTTCGGATTCCACGTTAAACTGTACGTCTAAGGTGGAGTGAAAAGCTTGACCTTCGTCAGAATGAACAGTTCGGGCGAAAGCTAACCAAAAGTTACCAAAGGTGTGTATATATATATATATATATGAACAATTAGTAATTCCTATATTCCTATATTTTTATATTCATATAATTTTTATACTCATATATATTTATATTCATATAATACTTATATTCATATGTATGTACGTTCTTATATTTATTTTTACATATAGTCCAAATTCGCATAACGCTGACGAAGTTCGGATAAAATTTTTGATTTGCTTTCTATTTTATTTCTGCTGAATAATTGGTGAATTTCTTTGTTCATTTTCTGTATACATTCTCATTTCGTTGTAAAAGATGAAGTCATGTCTTGCTTAACGTTTAATTTTAAATCTTAAGCATTTAATTTTTGATTATATTCGTGTTTAATTGTAATTCATAATAAAATACATATTTCAATTTCCATTTTTAGTTAACTCGGCAGATCATAACATCAGATCTGTCAATATGCGGTTTAAAACAAAAATATGGCTTCATCTTCAAATATCTTGCTTATCTCTCTAGACATTGCTTAGCTAAAATATTAATGTTATCTTCAAATATTTTTCAAAATAAATCAGCCTATTGAGAATTGAAAACAAAGATAGATCAGCATTAAATAATAATGATGTCATTAAAAATTTCAATATATAAACCCGTAAAATTTCTTCAATGTTCATTCTGATTGAATGATCTAACTTAAAGGCTGAGCATTACCTGTAACATTTTAGCAGTAAACTACAGTAAGAGATATGATAATAAAAACCCACTCTATTAGACAGAGTTTATTTCAACAGTTTCGATGCCCACTGGCATCCTCTTCGGGTGGCTACAGGAAAACGTTTTCCTGTAGCCACCCGAAGAGGATGCCAGTGGGCATCGAAACTGTTGTGGAAATAAACTCTGTCTATTAGAGTGGGTTTTATATCATATTTTGACCTTCACGTAGAAAAGTGAACTTTTTTGCATTTATTACAGTAAGAGAATATCTTTGTCTTCTCCCTCGAGCCTTATTTTCTTCAGAGAACTTATTCTTAAAATAGAGAAAAATAATTTCCCGATACGTTACAAGAAGAATCGGGGAACCTTCAGAGAATTTAGTAAGCTCCACAGAAACCTCCGATCCACTAAAAGAAGAAATCGGAGAGTAGTATAAGAGAAACTATTGCGATTCCTTATACGGTACCATCTACTCCAGAGTAACAAATCCGTTGCTGCCACCGAACCAGAACTCCCGTCAACTTCGAACCGCCCAAGGCCTTAGACAGAGGGGGTTAACATGTATACAGTATAGGGTGGCGCAAAAGTCGCGCATCATAGGAATTTTCAGTGTTGGCTATTATATATTATTTTTTTCTTTAAGGTATGGGACGGCTGCGAAATTAACAATAGACGAGTGGGTGAACTCGGTTTTAATGTATGGAATACTAGGTTCTGTATCGATGAGTCGGTACAGAATTATGTACCGATTCATCGATTTGTTGTACCTGGTATTCTATACATTAAAACCAAGCTCACCCTCTCTCGTCTATTGTTAATTTCGCAACCATCCCCTACCTAAAAGAAAAAAAAAGTATTGTAATCAACAATGAAAATTCCTATGATGCGCAACTTTTGCGCCACCCTCTACATACATATATATATATATATTATATATATATATATATATATATATAGATAGATAGATAGCTAGATAGATAGATGCAGTAACCTCCCGATTTACGTGCCCCCCAATTTGCCGGTTTTGGATTAACGTGGTCCAAAAAAATTCTTTTTTTTTTTATTAATGAATAAAAAATTGTGTTATCACTAATTTTTACTTTTCTTTACAGATAAGTTTATGTATTTATTGATTTATTTATTTAATTAACATTATTTTTGGCAGATAATTATTATTATTATTATTATTGTATTTTATTTAATTTTATTTAATTTTTGTGGTGACTTGGGGTTAGGGGGGCCCGTACTTAGCACATTGAATTATGTTATAGTTCCACAATTTATGTGGAATTCATTTTACGCGGAAGGTTCAGAAACGCATCTACCGCGTCAATCGGGGAAATAATATATATTATATATATATATATATATATAGAGAGAGAGAGAGAGAGAGAGAGAGAGAGAGAGAGAGAGAGAGAGAGAGAGAGAGAGAGAGAGAGATTTTTTATTGCTATTCTCTTCTAACCCTTATCTTTCGCTCTTGACCTTTATCGAACTCTTTGTCTACACTTATCAATCCTATTGTTTATAGAGCTGTGCTTTAAATTTTATTCTTTTGCCTTTTCCCCCTCCTTCCCCTCTTTTCCCGTCATTTGGCACTGGTACTGATTTCCTCTCTTTTCTCCTCACCTCATTTTCTATTTCCAGCAGTTTCCCATCTTTTCCTCTCACTTGGCACTGGCACTGCGCCACTCTCCTTCAATGCGTGCATACTACTTATGCATAAGGAAGAAAGTTAACTCTACTTGCAAAAACTGGATTGAACGCATCCTGTAACAGCCGCTCGATTGGGACCGTCAAGAATTTCCTCAGTGATTATCCCCTGCAAATATCGTGCGAGATAAAACCCGCACACACACACACACACACACATATATATATATATATATGATGCAACCCCAAGGTTTAATTGTGAAATTCATCTCATATATATATATATGTTAACCCCTCCGTCTATGGCCCGTGTTGGTTCGAAGTCGACGGGGTTCTAGTTAGGTGGCAGCAACGGATGTGTGTCTTGAAGTAGTTTTCTTCTATATTACTCTCCGAGTTCTTCTATAGTGGCTCGGAGGACTCTGATAGACTTACTCAAAATGCTGAAGGTTCCGGATTCTTCTTATAGCGTATCCGGAAAGTTTAATGACTAAGTTCTTCTGAAGACAGCAAGGCTCGAAGGATAAGGTAAAAACTAGCTTCAACTGTAATTTTACTGTTAAAATGTACAGGTAGTGCTCAGCCTCTGAATTAGCTTCTGAATGCCAATGGAATAATTTTAATGGGTTTATATACCCAAAAACTGCTAACATTATTATTATTGAATGCTAAGAAGGCTGTATTATTTTTGCACAATATTTAAAAATAAGTAAATTTTTTAGCTGTGGTAAGGCTTGAACGAGTAAACAAAATATTTGAAGACGAAACCATATTTTTATCTTAAACCGCGACTTTTCAGATCTGATGTTATCATGATCTGCCAAGTTAACTAAAAGTGGAAATCGGACTATGCATCTTTACACTAAAATATGCATATGAGTGAAATTTTAAGGTTTAAGATGTACAATTTTAATGCTTAGGCAAGACATGATCTCATTGTTTATAACGAAAGAGAGTGTATACAAAATGTGAACATTGCAAAGCTTAAACAGGATTCCTTATTAAGCGAAATCTAAAAAAATGATTATGAGATTTTAAAAAACAACAGGTCACCAATTATTTAGCAAAGTAGAAAGCAAATCAAAATTTTTATCCAAACTCGCGTTGGGCGATTTTGGTCCTTATGTAAAAATGAATACACACACGTACATACATATGAGTATAGGCATTATATAAAGTTAAATATATAAGAATATACAGAATTATATAAATACATGAACCATATAACACATGAATTTTTAAAATGGATACTTTTTCTTACAATGGATACAGAGACTATATAAATGAATACAAGAATTACATGAAGGATAAGATAATATAGGAATATGGGAATTATTTATGGTTCATTTTTACAGGGCTCTTCCCTCTAGAATGATATTAATATAATAACGTAACAGCCTAACTAATGCTAACTAGATGATAACTATTGGTTTTATAATACAGATTTATATATACAACATAAGTCGGGTGGTTAAGTCTAGTTCACGTGGTCTGGGTACGCACTCTTGGTCGTGCATAAATAGTTTCATGTTCCGTGTCACTTGGTTTTCTTTGTTCCCAGAATGATCTTTTCACCACAAATATACCGAGGATAATAGCACATACAATAATGATACTAACGGCAGATGTTGAGAAAATGGTTACCGGTTGTAGTATTTGTAAGAGATTATTTTGGTTATCATCAGAAATTTTAAACCGGCTCAATTGATCATTCCATTCAGGGGCATGTAGTTCGGGTAGGATGGTTACAGGTTTTATGGAGAGATTTAAGATCTCTACGACGGGTTTAAATTTAATTTGCGACGGAAATGGGTATGAGTTATTAAGGGTAACCTTATACGGGTTGTATATTTGGAGGGCTTTTGAACGCAAGGAGCAACCAATTGGTAGCCGAATAACCATAGGGATTGTAATGAGGGAATAATTCGATGGACACTCGAGGGTAGCGGCAGTCCTGTTTCGCGAAGGAAACCCAGATGTCTGGTCCAATTCGTAGTTGGATGGTTTTAGGGGAATGAAATTTTGTAAATGAACATACCGGGGCATGCCGGTCACGAATTAAATCGATAAAGCAAGACCTAGTAGTGGGAAGAATAACTGGTTTGAGTGGAGGGAGATGAGTTGTTTATTTGGTTGCGGGAATCGGCAATGCCGGACGTCGCTATCTGACATCATAGAATAAGCTGATAGATCTTTGGTGAGGAAAAGGTAAGGTGGTACGGTGGGTAAATACAATCGATAGACATTAGAGTTATTTTGGTAGGGTGTTGGGAAAGGGTGAAATTTATATACGTCATAAGTGAGGAAATCGAAAAATGGTATAATTATGAGGTATGTGTAGGGGCGTGGTCCATGTACAGTCCAGGTGTATTCTAGAAATTGAGGGTAATTAGTGTGGTTGAGTGGGAATATGGGTGATAATTTTAATTGTGACTGGGCGGTGTGAATCAAGGACTGGAGTATTTCCCATGGTATTAGTGGTGGAAAGAGTGATTTTTCCATGGGCTAGCTAAGGCTGAATGACACCCTGCTCCAACATGTCCTTGATGTGTTCCTCAATAGTGACTAACTGGGAATGTGGAACCCGATAGGGAGGAATGAAAATGGGTTTGGAATTGGGTTCCAACTTGATTTCAAAAGGGACCAAATTAGTTCGGCCCAGAGGATCTCCTTTTAGGGCAATCACATCTCTATTTCTTATCAGGAAATCGAGAAGTGATTCCATTAGTTTGGGATCCTGTAAAGCTGGTGACTCCTGAAGGGAGTGCACCAGACATTTCTTATATTCTTCTTTTAATATTGAAGGCTTTAATTCTAAGGAACTGGAAACATTTATCATACTGATGGGGAAATCTGAATCTACTTCTACTGTGGAAACAGTTCCTATTTTCTGATTTGAAGTTAATTCTATAGGACTTTCTCCTTTGTTTAAACAAACAACAGGGATAGCTGAATTCTGACTCTGACTAAGGACTTGGGCAATAAGAACATCTCTTTTGAAATTACTTTTCTCTGTAATCAGAGTACGCTCTGACTCTAATAATTTTCCTTGACTGTTCACTACTTTTGCTAGGAAACAAATCTTCTCATAAGGTGCTACTGTTATATGCTCGGTAGGGCATATGAAAAATTGTGAATCTGATTCTGGTTCGGCAACTAAAATTTGCCTTATTGGCTGAACTGAAGCTGGCTGACTGGAAACTGACTGACTGGAACTGGCTGACTGGAAGCTGGCTGACTGGAAACTGACTGACTGGAAACTGGCTGACTGGAAACTGACTGTCTGGAAACTGCCTGGGTTGATCCAACTGGATTCAACAACTGGAAGGAGTCGAACATCTAGAATGAATTTCACTCAAAGCCTATCCTTAAAAATAATGCTTCACATTTAACATGCTAAAAAGTTTAAAATACTTACAAGCTTGTAAAGGAGGTGAAGTGTTAACAAACTTTCCGCTGCAAAGATTGCATGAAGAGTGATGATTTCGATTAGAGTATGGACTTAAATAGTTGCATCTCGCTGTGTTGCAAATGCATAGATAGTTGCCGTATTTCGCCATAATTTCAATTCGGTGTGTATTTCATTATGCAATTTGTTTAATGTTACCAACAAAACTCGTGGTTTGTTAATGAGAAAAACGAATGCTTTTTATACATGCAATCATGTATCTTTGCAACGATAAATTAAAGGCTCTTCCTTCAATGTACAAATATATATATCCAGCAACTCATATTCCAGACGTTTTGAAACGATATAGCGTATTATAATGTAATATAACGTTATGGGAATTTCACAATTCCTATCGGTTTGTATAATTCCGGAAAGTTGCTGAAAACGGGTATTAGTAAACTAATGAAAAGAAATTAATATTATCCAGTGAAACTAACCGCTTAGAAGTAGTATTTTAAAATTATAGAATGATCCTAAACAAATATATTTATTTTGCTGCTATCCATCTCATTAGCCAAAATACCGTTTTCTGTATTGTAATGTGCATAGAAAACGGCTTTTGCAGAATTTAGTGTAACACTATTATAAATGAGAATGATGAATTGATCAATTTTCGATCTTGCATATTTCAATAATTTTTAAATAATCGTGTACTTATAGAGATATTATATTTCGTGTTTTCGTCTACACATTCTGCATTATAAATACGCATGTTTTAAATTCACGTGTAATGAAATTCGTGTTATAAATGATTAACGGCCGGAGGAATAAATCAATGATTTTCATTTCGAGTAAAAATATTTGGTGTTATTATAGTATTACACCCGTCTAACGTCCAGCAATTATTATATGTTCATTAAGTAGATTTTTTAATTCTAAGACACTTTCCTTCTATAGCGTTTCCGTCGCAAATGCTTCGTTTTCGAGATATAAACATTTTTTTGGTGTGTATCTAATGTGTTTGTACGTTCGTTTGTGTTCGTACGTTCGTTTGTGTGTTTGTACGTTCGCTTATGTGTTCGTTTGTGTGACTGTTACATGTCTGCCCAATCACTGCGCTCCATCCATTTCGAATTTGAATTATTTTGCTACCGGAGTGGCTTCGTGTGACACGTGCTTGTTTGATTATTACCGCTGTATTGTCGCTTTCTACGAAAATTTAGAAAAAAGTGTTGAGTTTCTGCGTGCTCACAGTGTTCTACCGACAGTAGTGAAGTGTCCACATTGTAAAATGGAGTGCACATATCGTCAAGACCAGAAACTGTGGCGTTGTAGAAAAAGTTACGTTGTGCTTAAAACGAAGAAAAGACGGTACTGTGATTATTTTGTCTTAGATTTTAAAGGTAATTCCTGTTTTTCTTTTAGGTTAGGATAGGTTAGGTTTAGTTGTTAGGATAGGTTAGGTTAGGTTGTTAGGTTAGGTTAGGATAGGTTAGGTCAATTTTGAAGGTGAAATTTGTTTTTCCTATGGTTTTTGATGTTTTGAACGAATCTGACCTTCAAAACCGTCGGAAATGACTCGTTTTCTGTGATTTCCCCCACATTGCCGGCTGGGGGGGGGATCTCAAAAACGAGTCATTTCCGACGGTTTTGAAGATCAGATTCGTTCAAAACACATCAAAAACCATAGGAAAAACATAAATTTCACCTCCACAGGGAGACGGGTGTAATACTATAAATTTACCAAATATTTAAAATATATCCGACAATGTTACATGTTAAGGCGCTTTGAAATTAAATTTACATTTGAAACATTATAGAGGATGCGTGTTTGCAGATATCTCTGAATATGAATGTTTAACAATGACTAGTAGATGTTTTTGTTGCTCGAAATAGTGTATTACTGTGTAGTAATTTTGCATGCTGATTCCGGAAATAATAGTTTTTCGACACTACGTACAGAATTTCACAAAATGTCATATTTCATATTACACATGTAAGTGGTTTTTATTAAAACTGATTCAATTTAATTTTGATTAAAAGCTACGGAGATATCAATGAAGGTGTGACGTCGGCATGACTGCTTACTGCTGGATGTTGAAATGGGTGCTACAGAATTATTACATAAAAGAAAAGGACTATAACATAACGAAATAGGTACCTAATGTAAATTGAAATAAATAATATTTATTTATGTATCGGCTTTTTCCCATCCAGTTTTCAGAAATTCCTTACGTGATAGAAAAATGGATACCTTATTCGAAATCAGAATAATTGATTTATATAAATCAACTAATAGTAAGAAAACATCTCTTACAAACGTCTTATTCGCAGGCCTGTGTAGTTTATAGCCAAAAGCTGGTAACAATAATAACTAACTATTTCGCGTTACAGTTAAATTACTAGAAAAAATTATATACGTTTAAAATTGATTACTATTAATTAGCCTGGAAAATCTGGCAAGATTGTGAATCGAGTTGCCTACGTACTTAGCAAAAGAAATATGCAAATACTGTACATTAAATCAGTAAAACTTATCAAATATATATATTATATATATATATATATATATATATGGGCTATTGATTGGTGGCGCGGAAAACACAGTTTAATAATAAACAGGAACACCAGAGAAAATACAAACATCCTTCAAGGTTTAATAGTACCAACGTTTCGGAATGCACTAATTCCATCTTCAGGGCTAAAACAAAATGTGATTTGGCATTTTATTGTTTTAGCCTTGAAGATGGAATTAGTGCATTCCGAAACGTTGGTACTATTAAACCTTGAAGGATGTTTGTATTTTCTCTGGTGTTCCTGTTTATTATATATATATATATATATATATATATATATTATATATATATATCTGCAACATCCACTCGTTTCACGTGCTTAATTGTGAAATTTATATATATATACATACATAGACAAACAGACAAATAATAATGTTTAAGATGTTAATTGAAGCTAAATAATAATAGGTCTGCGGTTAAACACTTAATTGTAAGTTTAACTGCATAATGTAGTTTGATAATATTTGTCATATGGACTAGAGTCTGCCAATAAGCCTTTTCAGCTCTTTTGATATCGCATTAATGTAGAATAAACAAATTTAATTTGGATAAGCAAAAGTTACCCCTATAATTGAAAATAAAATGTTTTATTTAAATTTATTTAACTTTTTCCATTTAACTTCATATAATACAAATATTAATCAAAGAAAATGTTATTGATTTAAAACATGTTTAGTCTGAGTTTTTAATTTGTGATGTATGCAATTATGAAAGCGATAATATAATTGAAAAGATAATATGGTATTGGAGCTATCGGGGCGACGGACACGATGGAACAAAAAGTACTCCAATATTTGTATGTGTTTGTTTGTCTCAAGAAAGAACCCCACAGGAGAAATTTTTTCTTTCTTTTTTTTTTAAAGGTAGGTGAAGAAAAATCCTTTTTTCAAGTAGGAAAGCAATGATGAACCCCCTTTTTTTGAAGGAGGAATGCGATGGTGAATTTTTTTTTCTTTTTAGAAGGAGGAAAGCAATGATGAAGCCCCCTTTTTTTTCTTTTTCTTTCCAAGGAGGAATGCGATGGTGATTTTTTTTTCTTTTTTCTTTTAAGAACCATGAAAGACACCTCATAAAGGAGGGACCGTCATGAGGGACGGTGAGGAACTTGAGGAGGAAATTCTCAAATTGATCCATTTTCTGTCTCCCTTTTTGCGGGCATACTACTAAGCTTTCAGTACTAATCACAAACAGTATAAAGCTTGCTAATGTCTTATTATTTATTGCTATTTACTATTTAGAATGACGCATAAGTATTTTAAGGGCTTAAGGCAGCTTTAAGAAATTCTATAAGCTAGGCTAGAGCAGTGTAGACTAGGGGTGAAGAAATTCAGTATAAATGCGATGCTGAGCTAATCAGTTGTGTGTTTTTTTTTTGTTGCCGTATTGCATACAAACATGCAATAGTAAAAATATTATGGGCACGGTACATTGGAAATACACGAAACATACCAAGAAGAAAGCTTGCTTGCTGAGTTATTTTGCTTGTATAGAATGGGCGGTAAAACTTGGCATCCCTTGTATTGTCGTTGCCAATACGTTTTTTCGCTCTACGATTTTACTAACAAACTAAAAAAAATCCTTAAAAGTAAACTCAAATCTAGTCATATCATGTATTAAAAATTAAGTTGTTTAAAAAGGCACAAAATATATTTTTATATTTGCTTTGAATTTTTTAATAATTGCACTTTAATTTTTATTTAGAAAGGCACTTAATATACCTGATTATTTTTTATTTACATTTTTAATCACAACCGTAGATAATTATCACTAGATATTTCAGAATTAATTCACTTGGAGAAGAACACTTAATTTTTATTTAAATTTCTATTCATTGGATGCTTACGAATTAAAATTAATCACTGGACATGTTTAACTGGACCTTTAATTTGAATTTATTTATTTAGATTTAAAATATTTCATTCGTGCCAATTTGTGCCAATTTTCATTAATAAAAGATAATTCTGTGGTGCAAGGCACTACAATATATATATATATATATAATATATATATATATATATAGAGAGAGAGAGAGAGAGAGAGAGAGAGAGAGATCTATTAATTTATTTTTATTTTTTATTTTTCCCTTATTATCATCCCTTTATCCTATTCTCACATTATCCCTATTCTCCATCCCTCATATCATATACATGTCAGGTATGGGGCAATTATTTGGTCAATGTAATTAATTACAATTACAATTACTTGACATATTCTCAGTTACAATTGCAATTACTGTAGATGGTGAAATACTTAATTATAATTACAATTACGTTGTAAAGTAATTAATTACAATTATAATTACATTGTAAAGTAATTAATTACAATTACAATTACAAAGAATTAAATTTTTTCATAAATATACACTATTTGATTTATGTCATGCTTTTCCACCTAAGTAGGTATTTCAATTCCATTTTCAATTTTTGCCATCGTCTTGAATAAAAACTACGAGTAGATAATATTAGGTCAATAAAATGTACTCTTTTTTTTTTTTAACATTACACGGAACTATAGCAGTTCTTGCTATGAACAATTGGGCATTGGACATACGTATGTGATATGGTATAATGAAACCAAAGATAAATAAAGAAAATACTAAAAGAAAGAAAATACAAAAAAGACAAAAGAACTGGCATTTATTTTATCAAAATAATAAGGGCAAAAAACTGGCACTTTAGTTAGGAACACTTGAAATAAATGCAACATTTTATTTCAAATAAAAAGAATAACATTTTATTTTGTTGCGGGCAGACAAAGAAATCCCTTTTCCCCGCCATTCTCAAACATCATGGAATCAAAACAAGGCTATACACCTAGGCATGAAACTGGTTCACACAGGAAACAGAGAGTCTGTGGTATTTCCCGAAGCGACCACCAGAGGACGTCACCAAGGCCTATAAAATGCAGCTTCTTCCTCAAA
The DNA here is from genome assembly GCA_023014485.1 of Bathynomus jamesi. Classification (NCBI taxonomy): domain Eukaryota; kingdom Metazoa; phylum Arthropoda; class Malacostraca; order Isopoda; family Cirolanidae; genus Bathynomus; species Bathynomus jamesi. The sequence continues at coordinate 130,667 of JAJOZX010005008.1, read as the reverse complement.
TCATTCTCACTTCTCGCTTGCCATTTTCTCGTCTTGGTCGTCACGCCTCACTCTCAGCACTTTCGTCAGTAGCACCACTCGTCAAGCCACCCGCTTTCCGCCCTTCGCCGGAGAGCGGCTTGCTGTTCCTCCAAAGCTCCGGTCGAGCCTACACGAAGTCTATAATCAAGTAAGGCTCTCTACAACCTCACTCCGCTAGTTACTGTCTCCACGTGAATCTACTCTCTCCACGTAGCGCCATCACGACCTCACCCGGCCTCAGTCCCAAGTCACACTTCAACCACACAAGAACGAAGCAACACTTGAGGCGACTCTACAATTCCAGCCTGCAAGAAAGAACATCACTGTTGTAGGCGTTCCAGTGGCCTCTTACCACAAGTTGCTACCGGTTGTCAACATTCATCCCTCACCGGCACGGCCAACCTGACTACAGAAACACCCTTCGAGGCCCAGGTCCGTAAACCTCCTATTAAGCTACAAGCCACAAACCCATTTCGCTCTTCACTCATCATTTATCACAACTCGATCGGCGCCCATTACGATCAAACCTTCACCTAGGCCTACAGTCTCCAAGTTCATCGACGGGCGAAATGCATTACGATCAAACCTTCACTTAGGCCTACAGTGTCCAGAGTTATTCATCATTTCGGTAAGCTTCTGCGGCCCTTGCTCGGCCTACAGAGTTTTGTTAAGTCGTGATTCCACAAGCTCTGCCTAATCACGTAGGACCTAAAAGTGTTCCCATTACCGTGCAAACTAACTCTCGAGTTAAGACCGCAGTAGGCCTATTCAAGTGTTCTACCAATACCATAGTTGTGTATCACCCTGTTATTGTATTCGGTACTTGTGGGTTATCTGTCGCCACTTTTTACTATTTTTTTTATTTATTTATTTTTATATATTAAGAGAAGAGGATTCTTTATACTGTACGGCATTGACGATTGGTTAGGTTAAGTCGTGCTAGTTTGGTTAAATACCGTTTTATTTAACCAAACTAGCACGACTTAACCTAACCAATCGTCAATGCCGTACAGTATAAAGAATCCTCTTCTCTTAATATATAAAAATAACTAAATAAAAAAATATTAAAAAGTGGCGACAGATAACCCACAAGTACCTTGTATTCTTTTATATAACTCATTTTATTTTGACATCCGTTTCTTTCTGTGCTCTTTTAATGCATTACATTTTTCGGACCTAATCCATATATTTGCCGTACCGTACTCATATTATTTCCCTTATTTCTGTTATCAATAGGCTTCGTTATTTATTTCTGTGTTCACTCGGCATGTCATTAGCTTACCTAAATTAGTGTTTATCATCATTGTACTTACTTAACAATTAGACTGTATAACCATTTCTTATTGCTAATACGCAGTCATCTTTAGCATAATATAAGTGCCGTTATATCATTGTTAATCATTATAAATACCTTTATTGAACTGTTAATCGCTGTGAACAAATAATTGATTTATTTTCCTAATTAAACACAAAAGTACAAGGTAATTTCTTTCTCCTTATTAAATATTGGGTGCTACTATAGCGTGATTCCTACCTCGATTCGGCGGTCTACCTTTTAATTATAGCTTCTTACCATGTTTAGTAATTGCTTGTTTACATTCCAATGTCCATCGCCCTTGACGATTGGTTAGGTTTAGTCATGATATTTTCGTTAGTTTTAACGAAAATATCGTGACTAAACCTAACCAATCGTAGGTAGACCACATACTATAGTAGCACCGAAACTGTTTTTTAAATAAATAAAATTGAATAATAAATAGCATTTTATATTTATTATATTTTCATTTATACCTTGGATAGGAATCACACTCTACAGTACTGTAGTTTCGAACCAAAACGGGTAGGAATCACCCTATTGTATCGAAGTCACCGGTAGGAATCACGCTATAGTAGCACCAAATATTGTTTATTTGGGCAGTAGGCCCAAATTGGTGATCCTAATTTCATATCAGTTTATTCAGTAATTATAGTAAGCCTACTTTCTTAGCCACATCAAATCGGTGACCGTAGGCCACTATAATTTCAAAAGATGACATGATGAGCAAGTATTTTAAACTATAATTATGTCCCATTAACTTTACTATTTAATATTCATGTAATTGAAAGTAATTAACTGTAATTGTATCAATTACCTTGGTTTCCTAATTGTAATTAGTTAGTTATAATTACATTTTAGGTAGTCAATTACAATTACTTGCCAGTTACAAGAAAAATTTAATTAATTACAATAAATTACAATTACCCTTTGTGTGTGTGTGTGTGTGTATATATATATATATATACACACTCACAGGGTCATTAAAAAAAGACGCAACAGTTTAAGTTGCTTATATTTCGTAATATGGTTAACATACAGGAGTGATTTTTGTATTAGTTTACAGCGTACAATTGGGAGTTTTTATTTAATGAAAAACATGTTTAGAACCGCAGGGTTTCTTTCCAAGAATTGCAGAAATGAACCACAAAAATCATTTCTAACAGCTTTCGCTCGCTAAGTGAGCGTCTGATGCATTTGAAGTTTATATGGAAACATGCCCAGATCTTTCTTTAATATACTGTTGGTCGATGAACGGGATATTTCCAATTGTTGAGAGAGACGGTTAACAGATTTCTGAGGACTTCGCCTAACTGCCTCCTTTGCACGTTTAACGTTATTCACTGATCTTGCGGTTCTCTTCCTACCCACAACGCCTTTCTTATTGTCGGTTGCAGTAGCCGTATTTTCAAACTTTTGAACTAGCTTATATATCGTAGATCTGTTCGGACCTTTCCTGCAGTTGAATTTCTTGCAAAAATTACGTTGAATTTGAACTGCACTGCCGGTAGCATAAAACGTTTTCACTATAAACACACGTTGTTGTAAAGTGTACATCTTCCTAAACACTGACTAATGACGCGCTACTACACCTTAGGCTACAAGAGTCGTTCGCCTAGCGCCTTACGCTACTAGGACTAAGCGGTAACAAAACTCCCAGGTGTACGCTGTAAACTAATACAAAAATCATTGCTGTACGTTAACAATATTACGAAATATAAGCAATTTAAACTGTTGCGTCTGTTTTTAATGACCCTATATATATATATATATATATATATATATATATATATATATTAGTGATGTAGGTCGCATCCGCATCCGCATCCGCGGAACATCCGCACATTTTCTCACATCCGCATCCGCACTTTGGACTGCGGATGTCGTGCGGATGTGGACCGTTGAGATAAAACGTCATTAATAAGCGGAAATTATCAAATTCTACTATAATAATAGAACTAGTTCATTGTGCGCAAAAGTGATGCAAGCGACAAGACGAGAGGCTGTTCTTGTATGAAGTTACTCTCTTGCAACCTACTTAGAACCACGTTACAAAGCTAAGTTATTTTCACCTAGTACATTAGAACGAGTTAAATCATCACTTGGCAAAGCAGTTGAAGAGCTTCAATTTCTTGAATCTGTCGCTTCGCCACCCACCAAAAGAATAAAAGTTTCAGTGACAGAACCAACACCTTCAACAAGCAAATCTATCACAGAATATCTCTCTCAGTTTCTTGAGTCAAGCAGCGATGACGAGACCTACGCGATGTCAAAAGATGTAGTAAAAATGATCGAGAGCTATCACCAAGAAAAACGCCTGGCTGCATGTGACAATCCTATTAGTTGGTGGAAAAATACGCAGAATATCTATCCATACTTGAGTAAACTTGCAAGGAAACATTTAGCCTGTCCTCCAACAAACGTACCAAGCGAGAGATTATTTAGCAGTGCTGGATTAATATATGATGAAAAGAGAAACAGACTGGCAGCAGAAAAGGCAGAAAAATTAATGTTCCTTAAGCATAACCTTCCTATAATTAAGTTTGAATATTAAACGATGAACATCTTAGTTTACTTTATTTTAATTACTCATTTATAAATATGCCTAATAAAACTTTAAACTTAATATAAATAGTTATCAAGCTAATTAAAGATCTCTTTCTATAAGGGTGGAGGTTGGGGAAAGAGGTCGGGTAACACAATTATGGTTTCTAATTGTGGCTGAAACTCAACGAAATATAACGAATTTATTTGCAGACGAATTCACTAATTGATTTCTATATTAGTTAGATGCTTGCTATTATTTTATATGTTCAGGGAAAAGTACAGCAATTATTGTACAATTAATCAATTATACTACATTATAGCTACAGCTCTCTCTATATAATAACTTATTATATACGTTAAACACAACAAATCTCGAATATATCCTAAAAAATAACGAAGATGTAGACATCCGCATCCGCATCCGCGGATGTTGAAATCAAACATCCTCATCCGCATCCGCGGATGTGAAAAAAATGACATCCGCTACATCACTAATATATATATATATATATATATATATACGAGGGTAATTCAATAAGTATCCGCACTTTTTATTTTCACAATTTTATTCTCACATCTGATAAATAATAAACACATCACTTCTCAACATAGTCTCCCTGTTTCTCAATACACTTAGTCCAGCGACCTACAAGCTTCCTAATCCATCACAAAAGAATGTTTTTGGCTGTGTGCGTAGCCAGTCATGCACCGCCTCCTTCAGGTCATCATCGCCTTGGAATCGCTGACCTCTCAAAGCGTCGTTTAGTGGTCCAAACAGGTAAAAATCCGAAGGTGCCAGGTCTAGATTGTAGGTTGGATAGTCAAGAACTTCAAATTTAAGTTCTTGAAGGTATTTTCTAGTCTGTACAGCGGTATGAGGGCGCGCATTGTCGTGTAACAGAATAACACCTTCCGACAATCTTCCTCTCCGTTTTGTGCAAATTGCTTGCTTTAACTCATTCCGAAGCATGTCAAAATACGATGCACTTGTTACTGTAGTTCCACGCTCTAAATAATGTTCAAGAATAGGGCCTCGTGTATCCCAAAACAGTGTTAGCATAACTTTACCTGCTGACGGCTGCGCTTTGAACTTCCTTGCAGCGGGAGATGTTGGATGCTTCCATTGCATGCGATGTCGTTTGCTTTCTGGTTCATAGTGATGGATCCAGGTTTCATCTCCAGTGATAATGCGCTCAAAAAAGTTTTCACCTTCATTATGATACCGCGCCAAAATACGAGAGCAGACGTCCATACGATTACGCTTGTGCTCTTCTGTCACTAAGTTCTCTGAAGAAAGCAAGGCTCGAAGGAGAAGACAAAAGAATGTTTTTGGCTAGAATTTGTAATGGCCTCGATTAGTAGAAAAAACAGTCAATGCCCGAGATTCGGAACTGTCCTCCATTTGCCAATAACCGGATGCTAAATCGAGGGATGAAAAGAAGTTAGCTCTCCCTACGTTCAAAATTGTTTCCTGCATGTTTGGAATAGGGAAACGGTCTGGGATGGTAATATGGTTTAGGCGTCTAAAACCTATACAAGGGTGAGATGTTCCGTCCTTTTTGGAAACAAGAATCACAGTAGCGGTCCAGGAACTAGCTGAAGGCTGAATGACATCCTGCTTCAACATGTCCTTCTTGTGTTCCTCAATAGTTACTAATTGAAAATGTGGAACCCTATAGGGAGGAATGAAGATGGGTTTGGAATTGGGTTCCAGCTTGATTTCGAAAGGGATCAAATTAGTTCGGCCCAGAGAACCTCCTTTTAAGGCAATCACATCGATATTTATTATCAGGAAATCGAAGAGTGATTCCAGTAGTTTGGGATGCTGTAATACTAAAGGGTTTAATTCTAAGGAACTGGAAACACGATTTATAGTACTGGTGGGGAAATCTGAATTTATTTCTACTGTGGAAACAGTTCCTATTCTCTGATTTGAAGTTAATTCAATATGGCTTTTTCCTTTGTTTAAACAAACAACAGGGGTAGCTGAATTCTGACTATGACTAACAACTTGGGCAATAAGAACATCTCTCTGGAAATTACTTTTCGTTGTAATAAGAGTGGGATCTGACTCTAGTAGTTTTCCTTGACTGTTTACTACTCTTACTTGGAAACAAATCTTCTCATAAGGTGTTATTTTTATATGCTCTGTAGGACATATGAAAAATTGTGAATCTGACTCTGGTTCGGTGATTAAAATTTGCCTTATTGGCTGAAAAATCGTTTCAGTTAGATTTCGAATCTCAACCGCTGTGTTAACTGAAACTGGCTGACTGGAAACTGACTGTGTTGATCCTGCTGGATTCAACAACTAGAACTGATTACTCTGGGGTCTAATTTCTGGGGCGGTTGTCCCTCTGCAAGCAACTAACTGACTTGAACTGCTATAAACTGGCGTGGGCTTCCTATTTCTTTCGTAAATCTGAACTAAACTGATTCTGTTAGCATTAGACTGAACGTGCGGCACCTGTCTAGTATTTTCATGGATAGGGTGTGTCCTATTTCAACACTTAACTAATTTTCCGGCTTGGTAAATTTCCCATTGATTCCGGTTGAAGAAATACATACCTAGTAAGATATCTGTCTGAAAGGTGGCTACTGCGTTCACAATACATTTTGCGGGATATACCGCATTACCAACTTCTAAATATAATTCGATTTCTCTATATGGAGGGATGGGTGTGGATGTAACTCCTCTGAGTTGGCAGGAAGGTGCCTTAATTTCATATTTATAATATGTGCTCTCTTGTAACTCATCTGCACATTGTTTCTTAATGTCGCATGTGCTCCTGTATCTAGGAGAGCGGTTAAATCTTGGTTATCTCTGCTGCAATTTATTATTAAATCTAGTAGGTTCGCACCTATAATCCTGATGGTAGTTTATGGGTGTGTGTGGGTTTATTACAACTATTTAGGAGGGAGGAGGCTGAATTGCTGCCTCCAAAGCGGGATCTAAAAAAGAACTTGAACTGACTTCTATGGGAGGACCTGAATCATATGCTACTGGATCATCATACACTGGAGGGTTTTCTTGAAAAGTGTACTCTGGGAAACTGATTCTTCAACGGGCACTTCTACGTACCGGACCATCCCACCTTGCTGATTATATTGGAGTTTGGACATCAGATAATAGTGTGGTTGACCTTGTGGTCGTGATCTATTTGGTTGGTGGTTCTGTTGAGGCTGGGAATTAACTGGTTTCTGAGAATTGAAGGGCTTTTGGGAACGTTGGTGATTTGATTTCTGGAAGTGGGGCCTGTACTCTGAAGGGGCTTTGTCAGCAGATTTTTTGTCGGTCGCCACGGCGATGACCATGTTCATGATAGTGGGAGCAATAAGGGGGATAATTGCACTAACTCATCATGTGCCCAAAATGATCACAATTATAACACTGAGGGGGAGGGCGTGGATTCTGGATTTGTGGAGCTTGTTCTGGATTTGTGGAGCCGAGTTCCCTGCATCGACCTAGATTTATAGGGTTGTTGTTGTTGCTGCTGCTGCTGCTGAATGTAGTGTATGGGGGTCTCTCTACCCTTCCGGTAGCTCTGGCTCGCTAGGTCTGGGTAATGTTCCCTTGTTTTAGTTATGGCTTCGCTTACTGGTTTGTCAGTAGTTAGACACTCTTGAAATTTCATTTTAAGTGCTACGGGTAGGTTTTGATAAATGGATGCTGCTACTTTGCTGTGAAGTGAATGTAATGTTGTATGCGTTTTCTGCGGCTCGGAGGGCTTCTTCGAGTTTATGTGTTCGTGTAATAAAATTATTTAAATCTTCGTGGTCTTCTTTCTTCCATTTAGCTTGGAAGACAGCTTCTAATGTGGCCAAAGGTTGTGCGAGTGTTATTTCCTTGTAAAATTTTAATAAGTGTTTTTTTAAAATCGTCCCACCTTGTAGCTTCGCTAATGGATGGAACATATGTAACTGTATCATGTGCATTCCCCTCTTTAGGGTCAATAAAACTTTAGCTTCCCTAATTTTTATGTCATCATCTGCGATGTTTTCGCGTAAGAAATGCTGTTCTAGAGACTCAATCCAAGGTCTTACCCGCGGTTCAACGAAGTTATTGTCTATGGTTCCCTTAAAAATTAGGACGGTATGGGAGAAGGTTTACAAGTCTACCTAAATTAATGTATGCTGGTGGACCGGTTTGAGACATGTTGGCTTGTGCTTGATCTGACGAAGTTTGCGTGGTTTGGAACATGTTTGAAGGGCGCGGGGTAGGTCGAAAAATGGGTGTAGGGAAATTTTCAATGTCAGAAAGCGCACCGTCTGAATCGTTCTTATGTGAAGGTAATGTTAATTTAGTATTCTAATTTGGTCTGGTTAACCGATCTCAATCTATGGAATGATAACTTGAGTGGCTTTCCTAACTACTCTATCTAAGAAATACACAAATAAATGCACAACAAATTGCCTAACTAGAAAAAATTGTAAACAAATGTAAAAAAAAATGTAACAAAATTTCACTCGAATGTATGTGAATGGACGGTAACATTATGAGTGATACATTAAATAAAATTATTCTATGCTAAATATAATAATAATGGAAATAACCGTTTCAATAAAAAAGAAGTGTATCACTGGTGTATGGAGTGCTCACTGTGTTTTCTTTTAATTTTGGCTTGATACTAATTATGAACTGTTAATTATACTGACTTCTCAATGTTTAGTAATTAATTTGAAAAAGAGATCTGTACTTAACAAAATTCCTACGGCGAAATCCTTGAAGACGTGTCCTGAAGACGTGTCTTGCTGGCCACTTGTTCCTGGACAAAGAATGGGCGTGGAGAACTTGGAGTCGTGACACCAGTCAAATGATGGACGTGAAGAACTGGAAGTCGTGACACGCCGGTCAACTAATGTCGCCACAATTACTTGAATGTTGGTTCTAGTTCCAGGGTCTAAAAGACTGGAAGAATCTTGGTTGCAGAGGTCGCCAGTTGTTAACCCCTCTGTCTATGGCCTTGGGCGGTTAGGTGACAGCAACGGATTTGTTACCTTGGAGTAGCTGGTACCGTGTAGGGAATCGCAGTAGTTTCTCTTATACTTCTCTCTGATTTCTTCTTGTAGGGGATCGAAGGATTCTGTGAACTTTACTAAATTCTCTAGTAAGGGTTCTCGATTCTTCTTGTAACCTATCGGGAAATTATTTTTATCTATTTTAAGACTAAGTTCTCCGAATTAAGCAAGGCTCGAAATAGAAGACAAAGATATTCTCTTACTGTAGTTTACTGCTAAAATGTTACAGGAATGCTCAACCTCTAAGTCAGATCAGACAGAATCAGAATAACAATTTGAAAATTATTTATCTTTATATTCCCAATTTTTGGTGACATCATTATTATTTAATGTTGACCAGTTTTGTTTTTTATTCTTAATAGGCTGAATTACTTGGCAAAATATTTGAAGGTAAGGTATATTTTAGCTGTAGCAATGTCTAGACAGATAAGAAAGATATTTGATGAAGCCATATTTTTATTTTAAATCGCATAGTGACAGATCTGATGTTATCATGATCTGCCGAGTTAACTAAAAATGGAAATTGAAATATGCATTTTATTATGGATTAAAATTAAACATGCATATGAGCCAAAATTAAATGCTTGAAATTTAAGATTAGGTGTTAAGCAAGACATGACTTCATCTTTGACAACGAAGAGAGAATGTATAAAGACAATGAGCATTGTAGAATTTAATACGATTACATTATTAAACTAAATATAAAAAAATTATTAAGTAATTTGAAAAGAATAATTCATTAATTACTCAACAAAAATAAAATAGAAAGAAAATAAAAATTTATCTGAACTTCCGTTTCATATACAGTTAACGTTACGCGAGTTTGGACTCTATATGAAAAATGAATATAAGAATATAAGAATACTGTATATGAATATATGAATATAAGAATTATTTATTGTTCATTTTCACACACACACACACATCCATCCATCTGCGTTTATGGAATCTTGTCTCAACAAGGCAAAACGAACTTTCTATCGTGTGAATAATAACACTCATACTTTGTCACAAATATTTTAGTACTTCCATTTTTCCCGGGCTTTTTAGGCATTGCTAATGTACTTAAACTTTTGGATATTAATGTAGTATTTTCATATAACAATATTGTGAAAATATCATAGTAAAAATAGCCCTACCAATAATTCAGGCATTATCTATAAAATTGGTTGTAAACAATGTGATTCCTTTTACATAGGTCAGACGGGAAAGGATTTGCACACACGTGTAAAACAGCATCAATATTCCGTTAGAACAGGACAGTCGTCCAGTGCCCTTTTTATCCATTTGTCAGAGTTATCCCACTGTATTGATTGGAATAATGCTTCAGTTTTATTTCACTCTAGCAACATTGTTAATAGAAATATTCTTGAGTCTGCCATTATCCAACTCACAAATAACTTCAACATAAGCAAAGGTCTTTTTCAACTCGGTCCTGTTGTTTTGAATTCCTTCAAAACAGATTTAGATAAGAAGGGTAGAACGCTAAATCTTTGGTAAACTTGTATGCTACTCAAATAACTTGTATTTTTTTAAATTTATTTTTATATACATCGAACCTAAAGAAGGGCAAAGTGCTAAAACCCGGGCAGATTTCCAGTATAAATTTGTATTTTTTTTTTTTTTTTTTTTTTTTTTTTTTTTTTTTTCTATAACATTGGTTGGAAACAATTAATTTGATCTTGTGCTAATCTTGTGCTAAAAATCGGTAGTTTTTCCTTACAAATTTGTATGCTCCTCCCACAATCCTTTAATGTTTAATAATTTTTTATTTTTTATTTTTTCTCTCTCCGTTTATTGTATATATATATATGTATGTATGTATATATATATATATATATGTATATATATATATATATGATACACACAGACAGTGCATGGAACAAGGAACTCTTCTGGGATAATTAAATCCACTATAGTCCGAATAAGTAATGGTAAATGACAAATACCATAGTTTTTCTTTTTCATGATGCTAGCCCGACGTGGGCAACGGGTCACTCGCAAAGAGGTCCCATAAATATAGCTTCCCTCACCAGCTATCTGCAAAGCAGACAGGATCCAGCTTTGGGACATGGATCTAGGGTTAAAGCACCTAGCCATGCTACATTTAGAACCTCAATATAAGCAGAAGACTCGCTGCCTTCACGTCAGATTGAATGCATCAAAGAAAAAGAAAAAGGGGTAACTATTATATTTTTAGCCAAAAACCAAAACTTAAACCTCAACTGGCAGAATTGAGCGTCCACTTTTCAAGGCACATAACATGTCCGTTTCAAGATGGGAATGAACTCAGAATGGTCCCCTGAGTTTTTTATGATACACACAGACAGTGCATGGAACAAGGAACTCTTCTGGGATAATTAATCCACTATAGTCCGAATAAGTAATGGTAAATGACAAATACCATAGTTTTTCTTTTTCATGATGCTAGCCCGACGTGGGCAACGGGTCACTCGCAAAGAGGTCCCATAAATATAGCTTCCCTCACCAGCTATCTGCAAAGCAGACAGGATCTAGCTTTGGGACATGGATCTAGGGTTAAAGCACCTAGCCATGCTACATTTAGAACCTCAATATAAGCAAAAGACTCGCTGCCTTCACGTCAGATTGAATGCATCAAAGAAAAAGAAAAAGGGGTAACTATTATATTTTTAGCCAAAAACCAAAACTTAAACCTCAACTGGCAGAATTGAGCGTCCACTTTTCAAGGCACATAACATGTCCGTTTCAAGATGGGAATGAACTCAGAATGGTCCCCTGAGTTTTTTATGATACACACAGACAGTGCATGGAACAAGGAACTCTTCTGGGATAATTAAATCCACTATAGTCCGAATAAGTAATGGTAAATGACAAATACCATAGTTTTTCTTTTTCATGATGCTAGCCCGACGTGGGCAACGGGTCACTCGCAAAGAGGTCCATAAATATAGCTTCCCTCACCAGCTATCTGCAAAGCAGACAGGATCCAGCTTTGGGACATGGATCTAGGGTTAAAGCACCTAGCCATGCTACATTTAGAACCTCAATATAAGCAAAAGACTCGCTGCCTTCACGTCAGTTTGAATGCATCAAAGAAAAAGGGCTTATATTGAGGTTCTAAATGTAGCATGGCTAGGTGCTTTAACCCTAGATCCATGTCCCAAAGCTGGATCCTGTCTGCTTTGCAGATAGCTGGTGAGGGAAGCTATATTTATGGGACCTCTTTGCGAGTGACCCGTTGCCCACGTCGGGCTAGCATCATGAAAAAGAAAAACTATGGTATTTGTCATTTACCATTACTTATTCGGACTATAGTGGATTTAATTATCCCAGAAGAGTTCCTTGTTCCATGCACTGTCTGTGTGTATCATAAAAAACTCAGGGGACCATTCTGAGTTCATTCCCATATATATATATATATATATATGCAAATAACTGCAATGACCGCGCAGTATATAAATGAATAGAAACGACATAAGTATTAAGGAACGTTTCTGCACACGAGGAGGAGAGATAACGAAATAATGAAAAATGAGGCGAACCGCCTGGGAATCGAACCCAGGGCCTTCCAATTGCCGGTCGGACGCTCTACCATTATGCTACGGACCTCACTCAATCACAAATCGAAATTCTCCCAAATAGGGCAGAAACCAATGCCCACAGAGAGCACCCTCGCAAATCGTGAATATGCGCAAATAACTGCAATGACCGCGCAGTATATAAATGAATAGAAACATAAGTATTAAGGAACGTTTCTGCACACGAGGAGGAGAGATAACGAAATAATGAAAAATGAGGCGAACCGCCTGGGAATCGAACCCAGGGCCTTCCAATTGCCGTCGGACGCTCTACCATTATGCTACGGACCTCACTCAATCACAAATCGAAATTCTCCCAAATAGGGCAGAAACCAATGCCCACAGAGAGCACCCTCGCAAATCGTGAATATGCGCAAATAACTGCAATGACCGCGCAGTATATAAATGAATAGAAACGACATAAGTATTAAGGAACGTTTCTGCACACGAGGAGGAGAGATAACGAAATAATGAAAAATGAGGCGAACCGCCTGGGAATCGAACCCAGGGCCTTCCAATTGCCGGTCGGACGCTTTGATTTGCTTTCTATTTTATTTCTGCTGAATAATTGGTGAATTTCTTTTTCATTTTCTGTATACATTCTCATTTCGTTGTAAGATGAAGTCATGTCTTGCTTAACGTTTAATTTTAAATCTTAAGCATTTAATTTTTGATTATATTCGTGTTTAATTGTAATTCATAATAAAATACATATTTCAATTTCCATTTTTAGTTAACTCGGCAGATCATAACATCAGATCTGTCAATATGCGGTTTAAAGCGTCCGGTAGAGCGTCCGACCGGCAATTGGAAGGCCCTGGTTCGATTCCCAGGCGGTTCGCCTCATTTTTCATTATTTCGTTATCTCTCCTCCTCGTGTGCAGAAACGTTCCTTAATACTTATGTCGTTTCTATTCATATATATATATATATATATACTGTATATATATATATATATATATATATATATATATAATATGTGTATGTATAGTTGTTTTTTTCTGTAACCTATATATAGGTTGTAACCCTTTATGTACTTCAGTGTTCCTGAGGATGTCATTAGACGAAAGCGCTTGAGCACCATTCTGTGTTTCCTTTCCTTCGTGGTTTTATTCATCATAAATATTTTTCACGTGTTACTTTCGGGAAATAATTTTCATATATATATATATATATATAGGCGCCTCGGTGGTGTAGTGGTTAGCGTCGCTGACTACGAATCCATCGGCCCGGGTTCGAGACCCGACGGCAGCCGGGGCGCAGCAAAACCCAGCTGTTCATCCTTCCACACAATAAAGAAAGTGGTTGGTAGATAAATGGGTACCCTAGGTGGCCTAGTGGTTAAGACGTTGGGCTGCTGATGGGGCGTGGTTCGGATTCCACGTTAAACTGTACGTCTAAGGTGGAGTGAAAAGCTTGACCTTCGTCAGAATGAACAGTTCGGGCGAAAGCTAACCAAAAGTTACCAAAGGTGTGTATATATATATATATATGAACAATTAGTAATTCCTATATTCCTATATTTTTATATTCATATAATTTTTATACTCATATATATTTATATTCATATAATACTTATATCATATGTATGTATGTTCTTATATTTATTTTTACATATAGTCCAAATTCGCATAACGCTGACGAAGTTCGGATAAAATTTTTGATTTGCTTTCTATTTTATTTCTGCTGAATAATTGGTGAATTTCTTTGTTCATTTTCTGTATACATTCTCATTTCGTTGTAAAAGATGAAGTCATGTCTTGCTTAACGTTTAATTTTAAATCTTAAGCATTTAATTTTTGATTATATTCGTGTTTAATTGTAATTCATAATAAAATACATATTTCAATTTCCATTTTTAGTTAACTCGGCAGATCATAACATCAGATCTGTCAATATGCGGTTTAAAACAAAAATATGGCTTCATCTTCAAATATCTTGCTTATCTCTCTAGACATTGCTTAGCTAAAATATTAATGTTATCTTCAAATATTTTTCAAAATAAATCAGCCTATTGAGAATTGAAAACAAAGATAGATCAGCATTAAATAATAATGATGTCATTAAAAATTTCAATATATAAACCCGTAAAATTTCTTCAATGTTCATTCTGATTGAATGATCTAACTTAAAGGCTGAGCATTACCTGTAACATTTTAGCAGTAAACTACAGTAAGAGATATGATAATAAAAACCCACTCTATTAGACAGAGTTTATTTCAACAGTTTCGATGCCCACTGGCATCCTCTTCGGGTGGCTACAGGAAAACGTTTTCCTGTAGCCACCCGAAGAGGATGCCAGTGGGCATCGAAACTGTTGTGGAAATAAACTCTGTCTATTAGAGTGGGTTTTATTATCATATTTTGACCTTCACGTAGAAAAGTGAACTTTTTGCATTTATTACAGTAAGAGAATATCTTTGTCTTCTCCCTCGAGCCTTATTTTCTTCAGAGAACTTATTCTTAAAATAGAGAAAAATAATTTCCCGATACGTTACAAGAAGAATCGGGGAACCTTCAGAGAATTTAGTAAGCTCCACAGAAACCTCCGATCCACTAAAAAGAAATCGGAGAGTAGTATAAGAGAAACTATTGCGATTCCTTATACGGTACCATCTACTCCAGAGTAACAAATCCGTTGCTGCCACCGAACCAGAACTCCCGTCAACTTCGAACCGCCCAAGGCCTTAGACAGAGGGGGTTAACATGTATACAGTATAGGGTGGCGCAAAAGTCGCGCATCATAGGAATTTTCAGTGTTGGCTATTATATATTATTTTTTCTTTAAGGTATGGGACGGCTGCGAAATTAACAATAGACGAGTGGGTGAACTCGGTTTTAATGTATGGAATACTAGGTTCTGTATCGATGAGTCGGTACAGAATTATGTACCGATTCATCGATTTGTTGTACCTGGTATTCTATACATTAAAACCAAGCTCACCCTCTCTCGTCTATTGTTAATTTCGCAACCATCCCCTACCTAAAAGAAAAAAAAAGTATTGTAATCAACAATGAAAATTCCTATGATGCGCAACTTTTGCGCCACCCTCTACATATATATATATATATATATATATATATATATATATATATATATATATATATATATAGATAGATAGATAGATAGATAGATAGCTAGATAGATAGATGCAGTAACCTCCCGATTTACGTGCCCCCCAATTTGCCGGTTTTGGATTAACGTGGTCCAAAAAACATTCTTTTTTTTTTATTAATGAATAAAAAATTGCGTTATCACTAATTTTTACTTTTCTTTACAGATAAGTTTATGTATTTATTGATTTATTTATTTAATTAACATTATTTTTGGCAGATAATTATTATTATTATTATTGTATTTTATTTAATTTTATTTAATTTTTGTGGTGACTTGGGGTTAGGGGGGGCCCGTACTTAGCACATTGAATTATGTTATAGTTCCACAATTTATGTGGAATTCATTTTACGCGGAAGGTTCAGAAACGCATCTACCGCGTCAATCGGGGAAATAATATATATATATATATATATATATATATATATATATATATATATATATATAGAGAGAGAGAGAGAGAGAGAGAGAGGGAGAGAGAGAGGAGAGAGAGAGAGAGAGAGAGAGAGAGAGAGAGAGATTTTTTTATTGCTATTCTCTTCTAACCCTTATCTTTTCGCTCTTGACCTTTATCGAACTCTTTGTCTACACTTATCAATCCTATTGTTTATAGAGCTGTGCTTTAAATTTTATTCTTTTGCCTTTTCCCCCTCCTTCCCCTCTTTTCCCGTCATTTGGCACTGGTACTGATTTCCTCTCTTTTCTCCTCACCTTCATTTTCTATTTCCAGCAGTTTCCCATCTTTTCCTCTCACTTGGCACTGGCACTGCGCCACTCTCCTTCAATGCGTGCATACTACTTATGCATAAGGAAGAAAGTTAACTCTACTTGCAAAAACTGGATTGAACGCATCCTGTAACAGCCGCTCGATTGGGACCGTCAAGAATTTCCTCAGTGATTATCCCCTGCAAATATCGTGCGAGATAAAACCCGCGCGACACACACACACACACACATATATATATATATATATGATGCAACCCCAAGGTTTAATTGTGAAATTCATCTCATATATATATATATGTTAACCCCTCCGTCTATGGCCCGTGTTGGTTCGAAGTCGACAGGGGTTCTAGTTAGGTGGCAGCAACGGATGTGTGTCTTGAAGTAGTTTTCTTCTATATTACTCTCCGAGTTCTTCTATAGTGGCTCGGAGGACTCTGATAGACTTACTCAAAATGCTGAAGGTTTCGGATTCTTCTTATAGCGTATCCGGAAAGTTTAATGACTAAGTACTTCTGAAGACAGCAAGGCTCGAAGGATAAGGTAAAAACTAGCTTCAACTGTAATTTTACTGTTAAAATGTACAGGTAGTGCTCAGCCTCTGAATTAGCTTCTGAATGCCAATGGAATAATTTTAATGGGTTTATATACCCAAAAACTGCTAACATTATTATTATTGAATGCTAAGAAGGCTGTATTATTTTTGCACAATATTTAAAAATAAGTAAATTTTTTAGCTGTGGTAAGGCTTGAACGAGTAAACAAAATATTTGAAGACGAAACCATATTTTTATCTTAAACCGCGACTTTTCAGATCTGATGTTATCATGATCTGCCAAGTTAACTAAAAGTGGAAATCGGACTATGCATCTTTACACTAAAATATGCATATGAGTGAAATTTTAAGGTTTAAGATGTACAATTTTAATGCTTAGGCAAGACATGATCTCATTGTTTATAACGAAAGAGAGTGTATACAAAATGTGAACATTGCAAAGCTTAAACAGGATTCCTTATTAAGCGAAATCTAAAAAATGATTATGAGATTTTAAAAACAACAGGTCACCAATTATTTAGCAAAGTAGAAAGCAAATCAAAAATTTTATCCAAACTTGCGTTGGGCGATTTTGGTCCTTATGTAAAAATGAATACACACACGTACATACATATGAGTATAGGCATTATATAAAGTTAAATATATAAGAATATACAGAATTATATAAATACATGAACCATATAACACATGAATTTTTAAAATGGATACTTTTTCTTACAATGGATACAGAGACTATATAAATGAATACAAGAATTACATGAAGGATAAGATAATATAGGAATATGGGAATTATTTATGGTTCATTTTTACAGGGCTCTTCCCTCTAGAATGATATTAATATAATAACGTAACAGCCTAACTAATGCTAACTAGATGATAACTATTGGTTTTATAATACAGATTTATATATACAACATAAGTCGGGTGGTTAAGTCTAGTTCACGTGGTCTGGGTACGCACTCTTGGTCGTGCATAAATAGTTTCATGTTCCGTGTCACTTGGTTTTCTTTGTTCCCAGAATGATCTTTTCACCACAAATATACCGAGGATAATAGCACATACAATAATGATACTAACGGCAGATGTTGAGAAAATGGTTACCGGTTGTAGTATTTGTAAGAGATTATTTTGGTTATCATCAGAAATTTTAAACCGGCTCAATTGATCATTCCATTCAGGGGCATGTAGTTCGGGTAGGATGGTTACAGGTTTTATGGAGAGATTTAAGATCTCTACGACGGGTTTAAATTTAATTTGCGACGGAAATGGGTATGAGTTATTAAGGGTAACCTTATACGGGTTGTATATTTGGAGGGCTTTTGAACGCAAGGAGCAACCAATTGGTAGCCGAATAACCATAGGGATTGTAATGAGGGAATAATTCGATGGACACTCGAGGGTAGCGGCAGTCCTATTTCGCGAAGGAAACCCAGATGTCTGGTCCAATTCGTAGTTGGATGGTTTTAGGGGAATGAAATTTTGTAAATGAACATACCGGGGCATGCCGGTCACGAATTAAATCGATAAAGCAAGACCTAGTAGTGGGAAGAATAACTGGTTTGAGTGGAGGGCAGATGAGTTGTTTATTTGGTTGCGGGAATCGGCAATGCCGGACGTCGCTATCTGACATCATAGAATAAGCTGATAGATCTTTGGTGAGGAAAAGGTAAGGTGGTACGGTGGGTAAATACAATCGATAGACATTAGAGTTATTTTGGTAGGGTGTTGGGAAAGGGTGAAATTTATATACGTCATAAGTGAGGAAATCGAAAAATGGTATAATTATGAGGTATGTGTAGGGGCGTGGTCCATGTACAGTCCAGGTGTATTCTAGAAATTGAGGGTAATTAGTGTGGTTGAGTGGGAATATGGGTGATAATTTTAATTGTGACTGGGCGGTGTGAATCAAGGACTGGAGTATTTCCCATGGTATTAGGGTGGAAAGAGTGATTTTTCCATGGGCTAGCTGAAGGCTGAATGACACCCTGCTCCAACATGTCCTTGATGTGTTCCTCAATAGTGACTAACTGGGAATGTGGAACCCGATAGGGAGGAATGAAAATGGGTTTGGAATTGGGTTCCAACTTGATTTCAAAAGGGACCAAATTAGTTCGGCCCAGAGGATCTCCTTTTAGGGCAATCACATCTCTATTTCTTATCAGGAAATCGAGAAGTGATTCCATTAGTTTGGGATCCTGTAAAGCTGGTGACTCCTGAAGGGAGTGCTCCAGACATTTCTTATATTCTTCTTTTAATATTGAAGGCTTTAATTCTAAGGAACTGGAAACACAATTTATCATACTGATGGGGAAATCTGAATCTACTTCTACTGTGGAAACAGTTCCTATTTTCTGATTTGAAGTTAATTCTATAGGACTTTCTCCTTTGTTTAAACAAACAACAGGGATAGCTGAATTCTGACTCTGACTAAGGACTTGGGCAATAAGAACATCTCTTTTGAAATTACTTTTCTCTGTAATCAGAGTACGCTCTGACTCTAATAATTTTCCTTGACTGTTAACTACTTTTGCTAGGAAACAAATCTTCTCATAAGGTGCTACTGTTATATGCTCGGTAGGGCATATGAAAAATTGTGAATCTGATTCTGGTTCGGCAACTAAAATTTGCCTTATTGGCTGAACTGAAGCTGGCTTACTGGAAACTGACTGACTGGAAACTGGCTGACTGGAAGCTGGCTGACTGGAAACTGACTGACTGGAAACTGGCTGACTGGAAACTGACTGTCTGGAAACTGCCTGGGTTGATCCAACTGGATTCAACAACTGGAAGGAGTCGAACATCTAGAATGAATTTCACTCAAAGCCTATCCTTAAAAATAATGCTTCACATTTAACATGCTAAAAAGTTTAAAATACTTACAAGCTTGTAAAGGAGGTGAAGTGTTAACAAACTTTCCGCTGCAAAGATTGCATGAAGAGTGATGATTTCGATTAGAGTATGGACTTAAATAGTTGCATCTCGCTGTGTTGCAAATGCATAGATAGTTGCCGTATTTCGCCATAATTTCAATTCGGTGTGTATTTCATTATGCAATTTGTTTAATGTTACCAACAAAACTCGTGGTTTGTTAATGAGAAAAACGAATGCTTTTTATACATGCAATCATGTATCTTTGCAACGATAAATTAAAGGCTCTTCCTTCAATGTACAAATATATATATATCCAGCAACTCATATTCCAGACGTTTTGAAACGATATAGCGTATTATAATGTAATATAACGTTATGGGAATTTCACAATTCCTATCGGTTTGTATAATTCCGGAAAGTTGCTGAAAACGGGTATTAGTAAACTAATGAAAAGAAATTAATATTATCCAGTGAAACTAACCGCTTAGAAGTAGTATTTTAAAATTATAGAATGATCCTAAACAAATATATTATTTGCTGCTATCCATCTCATTAGCCAAAATACCGTTTTCTGTATTGTAATGTGCATAGAAAACGGCTTTTGCAGAATTTAGTGTAACACTATTATAAATGAGAATGATGAATTGATCAATTTTCGATCTTGCATATTTCAATAATTTTTAAATAATCGTGTACTTATAGAGATATTATATTTCGTGTTTTCGTCTACACATTCTGCATTATAAATACGCATGTTTTAAATTCACGTGTAATGAAATTCGTGTTATAAATGATTAACGGCCGGAGGAATAAATCAATGATTTTCATTTCGAGTAAAAATATTTGGTGTTATTATAGTATTACACCCGTCTAACGTCCAGCAATTATTATATGTTCATTAAGTAGATTTTTTAATTCTAAGACACTTTCCTTCTATAGCGTTTCCGTCGCAAATGCTTCGTTTTCGAGATATAAACATTTTTTTGGTGTGTATCTAATGTGTTTGTACGTTCGTTTGTGTTCGTACGTTCGTTTGTGTGTTTGTACGTTCGCTTATGTGTTCGTTTGTGTGACTGTTACATGTCTGCCCAATCACTGCGCTCCATCCATTTCGAATTTGAATTATTTTGCTACCGGAGTGGCTTCGTGTGACACGTGCTTGTTTGATTATTACCGCTGTATTGTCGCTTTCTACGAAAATTTAGAAAAAAGTGTTGAGTTTCTGCGTGCTCACAGTGTTCTACCGACAGTAGTGAAGTGTCCACATTGTAAAATGGAGTGCACATATCGTCAAGACCAGAAACTGTGGCGTTGTAGAAAAAGTTACGTTGTGCTTAAAACGAAGAAAAGACGGTACTGTGATTATTTTGTCTTAGATTTTAAAGGTAATTCCTGTTTTTCTTTTAGGTTAGGATAGGTTAGGTTTAGTTGTTAGGATAGGTTAGGTTAGGTTGTTAGGTTAGGTTAGGATAGGTTAGGTCAATTTTGAAGGTGAAATTTGTTTTTCCTATGGTTTTTGATGTTTTGAACGAATCTGACCTTCAAAACCGTCGGAAATGACTCGTTTTCTGTGATTTCCCCCACATTGCCGGCTGGGGGGGGGATCTCAAAAACGAGTCATTTCCGACGGTTTTGAAGATCAGATTCGTTCAAAACACATCAAAAACCATAGGAAAAACATAAATTTCACCTCCACAGGGAGACGGGTGTAATACTATAAATTTACCAAATATTTAAAATATATCCGACAATGTTACATGTTAAGGCGCTTTGAAATTAAATTTACATTTGAAACATTATAGAGGATGCGTGTTTGCAGATATCTCTGAATATGAATGTTTAACAATGACTAGTAGATGTTTTTGTTGCTCGAAATAGTGTATTACCTGTATAGTAATTTTGCATGCTGATTCCGGAAATAATAGTTTTTCGACACTACGTACAGAATTTCACAAAATGTCATATTTCATATTACACATGTAAGTGGTTTTTATTAAAACTGATTCAATTTAATTTTGATTAAAAGCTACGGAGATATCAATGAAGGTGTGACGTCGGCATGACTGCTTACTGCTGGATGTTGAAATGGGTGCTACAGAATTATTACATAAAAGAAAAGGACTATAACATAACGAAATAGGTACCTAATGTAAATTGAAATAAATAATATTTATTTATGTATCGGCTTTTTCCCATCCAGTTTTCAGAAATTCCTTACGTGATAGAAAAATGGATACCTTATTCGAAATCAGAATAATTGATTTATATAAATCAACTAATAGTAAGAAAACATCTCTTACAAACGTCTTATTCGCAGGCCTGTGTAGTTTATAGCCAAAAGCTGGTAACAATAATAACTAACTATTTCGCGTTACAGTTAAATTACTAGAAAAAATTATATACGTTTAAAATTGATTACTATTAATTAGCCTGGAAAATCTGGCAAGATTGTGAATCGAGTTGCCTACGTACTTAGCAAAAGAAATATGCAAATACTGTACATTAAATCAGTAAACTTATCAATATATATATATATATATATATATATATATATATATATATATATATATATATATATGGGCTATTGATTGGTGGCGCGGAAAACACAGTTTAATAATAAACAGGAACACCAGAGAAAATACAAACATCCTTCAAGGTTTAATAGTACCAACGTTTCGGAATGCACTAATTCCATCTTCAGGGCTAAAACAAAATGTGATTTGGCATTTTATTGTTTTAGCCTGAAGATGGAATTAGTGCATTCCGAAACGTTGGTACTATTAAACCTTGAAGGATGTTTGTATTTTCTCTGGTGTTCCTGTTTATTATATATATATATATATATATATATATATATATATATATATATATATATATATATTTCTGCAACATCCACTCGTTTCACGTGCTTAATTGTGAAATTTATATATATATACATACATAGACAAACAGACAAATAATAATGTTTAAGATGTTAATTGAAGCTAAATAATAATAGGTCTGACGGTTAAACACTTAATTGTAAGTTTAACTGCATAATGTAGTTTGATAATATTTGTCATATGGACTAGAGTCTGCCAATAAGCCTTTTCAGCTCTTTTGATATCGCATTAATGTAGAATAAACAAATTTAATTTGGATAAGCAAAAGTTACCCCTATAATTGAAAATAAAATGTTTTATTTTAAATTTATTTAACTTTTTCCATTTAACTTCATATAATACAAATATTAATCAAAGAAAATGTTATTGATTTAAAACATGTTTAGTCTGAGTTTTTAATTTGTGATGTATGCAATTATGAAAGCGATAATATAATTGAAAAGATAATATGGTATTGGAGCTATCGGGGCGACGGACACGATGGAACAAAAAGTACTCCAATATTTGTATGTTTGTTTGTCTCAAGAAAGAACCCCACAGGAGAAATTTTTTTCTTTCTTTTTTTTTTAAAGGTAGGTGAAGAAAAATCCTTTTTTCAAGTAGGAAAGCAATGATGAACCCCCTTTTTTTGAAGGAGGAATGCGATGGTGAATTTTTTTTTCTTTTTTGAAGGAGGAAAGCAATGATGAAGCCCCCTTTTTTTTTCTTTTTTTTTCCAAGGAGGAATGCGATGGTGATTTTTTTTTCTTTTTTCTTTTAAGAACCATGAAAGACACCTCATAAAGGAGGGACCGTCATGAGGGACGGTGAGGAACTTGAGGAGGAAATTCTCAAATTGATCCATTTTCTGTCTCCCTTTTTGCGGGCATACTACTAAGCTTTCAGTACTAATCACAAACAGTATAAAGCTTGCTAATGTCTTATTATTTATTGCTATTTACTATTTAGAATGCAGCATAAGTATCTTAAGGGCTTAAGGCAGCTTTAAGAAATTCTATAAGCTAGGCTAGAGCAGTGTAGACTAGGGGTGAAGAAATTCAGTATAAATGCGATGCTGAGCTAATCAGTTGTGTGTTTTTTTTTTGTTGCCGTATTGCATACAAACATGCAATAGTAAAAATATTATGGGCACGGTACATTGGAAATACACGAAACATACCAAGAAGAAAGCTTGCTTGCTGAGTTATTTTGCTTGTATAGAATGGGCGGTAAAACTTGGCATCCCTTGTATTGTCGTTGCCAATACGTTTTTTCGCTCTACGATTTTACTAACAAACTAAAAAAAATCCTTAAAAGTAAACTCAAATCTAGTCATATCATGTATTAAAAATTAAGTTGTTTAAAAAGGCACAAAATATATTTTTATATTTGCTTTGAATTTCTTTAATAATTGCACTTTAATTTTTATTTAGAAAGGCACTTAATATACCTGATTATTTTTTATTTACATTTTTAATCACAACCGTAGATAATTATCACTAGATATTTCAGAATTAATTCACTTGGAGAAGAACACTTAATTTTTATTTAAATTTCTATTCATTGGATGCTTACGAATTAAAATTAATCACTGGACATGTTTAACTGGACCTTTAATTTGAATTTATTTATTTAGATTTAAAATATTTCATTCGTGCCAATTTGTGCCAATTTTCATTAATAAAAGATAATTCTGTGGTGCAAGGCACTACAATATATATATATATATATATAATATATATTATGATGAATAAAACCACGAAGGAAAGGAAACACAAAATGGTGCTCAAGCGCTTTCGTCTAATGACATCCTCAGGAACATTAGACGTCATTAGACGAAAGCGCTTGAGCACCATTTTGTGTTTCCTTTCCTTCGTGGTTTTATTCATCATAAATATTTTTCACGTGTTACCTTCGTGAAATAATTTTCATATATATATATATATATATATATTATATAGAGAGAGAGAGAGAGAGAGAGAGAGAGAGATCTATTAATTTATTTTTATTTTTTATTTTTCCCTTATTATCATCCCTTTATCCTATTCTCACATTATCCCTATTCTCCATCCCTCATATCATATACATGTCAGGTATGGGGCAATTATTTGGTCAATGTAATTAATTACAATTACAATTACTTGACATATTCTCAGTTACAATTGCAATTACTGTAGATGGTGAAATACTTAATTATAATTACAATTACGTTGTAAAGTAATTAATTACAATTATAATTACATTGTAAAGTAATTAATTACAATTACAATTACAAAGAATTAAATTTTTTCATAAATATACACTATTTGATTTATGTCATGCTTTTCCACCTAAGTAGGTATTTCAATTCCATTTTCAATTTTTGCCATCGTCTTGAATAAAAACTACGAGTAGATAATATTAGGTCAATAAAATGTACTCTTTTTTTTTTTTAACATTACACGGAACTATAGCAGTTCTTGCTATGAACAATTGGGCATTGGACATACGTATGTGATATGGTATAATGAAACCAAAGATAAATAAAGAAAATACTAAAAGAAAGAAAATACAAAAAAGACAAAAGAACTGGCATTTATTTTATCAAAATAATAAGGGCAAAAAACTGGCACTTTAGTTAGGAACACTTGAAATAAATGCAACATTTTATTTCAAATAAAAAGAATAACATTTTATTTTGTTGCGGGCAGACAAAGAAATCCCTTTTCCCCGCCATTCTCAAACATCATGGAATCAAAACAAGGCTATACACCTAGGCATGAAACTGGTTCACACAGGAAACAGAGAGTCTGTGGTATTTCCCGAAGCGACCACCAGAGGACGTCACCAAGGCCTATAAAATGCAGCTTCTTCCTCAAATCATTCTCACTTCTCGCTTGCCATTTTCTCGTCTTGGTCGTCACGCCTCACTCTCAGCACTTTCGTCAGTAGCACCACTCGTCAAGCCACCCGCTTTCCGCCCTTCGCCGGAGAGCGGCTTGCTGTTCCTCCAAAGCTCCGGTCGAGCCTACACGAAGTCTATAATCAAGTAAGGCTCTCTACAACCTCACTCCGCTAGTTACTGTCTCCACGTGAATCTACTCTCTCCACGTAGCGCCATCACGACCTCACCCGGCCTCAGTCCCAAGTCACACTTCAACCACACAAGAACGAAGCAACACTTGAGGCGACTCTACAATTCCAGCCTGCAAGAAAGAACATCACTGTTGTAGGCGTTCCAGTGGCCTCTTACCACAAGTTGCTACCGGTTGTCAACATTCATCCCTCACCGGCACGGCCAACCTGACTACAGAAACACCCTTCGAGGCCCAGGTCCGTAAACCTCCTATTAAGCTACAAGCCACAAACCCATTTCGCTCTTCACTCATCATTTATCACAACTCGATCGGCGCCCATTACGATCAAACCTTCACCTAGGCCTACAGTCTCCAAGTTCATCGACGGGCGAAATGCATTACGATCAAACCTTCACTTAGGCCTACAGTGTCCAGAGTTATTCATCATTTCGGTAAGCTTCTGCGGCCCTTGCTCGGCCTACAGAGTTTTGTTAAGTCGTGATTCCACAAGCTCTGCCTAATCACGTAGGACCTAAAAGTGTTCCCATTACCGTGCAAACTAACTCTCGAGTTAAGACCGCAGTAGGCCTATTCAAGTGTTCTACCAATACCATAGTTGTGTATCACCCTGTTATTGTATTCGGTACTTGTGGGTTATCTGTCGCCACTTTTTACTATTTTTTTTATTTATTTATTTTTATATATTAAGAGAAGAGGATTCTTTATACTGTACGGCATTGACGATTGGTTAGGTTAAGTCGTGCTAGTTTGGTTAAATACCGTTTTATTTAACCAAACTAGCACGACTTAACCTAACCAATCGTCAATGCCGTACAGTATAAAGAATCCTCTTCTCTTAATATATAAAAATAACTAAATAAAAAAATATTAAAAAGTGGCGACAGATAACCCACAAGTACCTTGTATTCTTTTATATAACTCATTTTATTTTGACATCCGTTTCTTTCTGTGCTCTTTTAATGCATTACATTTTTCGGACCTAATCCATATATTTGCCGTACCGTACTCATATTATTTCCCTTATTTCTGTTATCAATAGGCTTCGTTATTTATTTCTGTGTTCACTCGGCATGTCATTAGCTTACCTAAATTAGTGTTTATCATCATTGTACTTACTTAACAATTAGACTGTATAACCATTTCTTATTGCTAATACGCAGTCATCTTTAGCATAATATAAGTGCCGTTATATCATTGTTAATCATTATAAATACCTTTATTGAACTGTTAATCGCTGTGAACAAATAATTGATTTATTTTCCTAATTAAACACAAAAGTACAAGGTAATTTCTTTCTCCTTATTAAATATTGGGTGCTACTATAGCGTGATTCCTACCTCGATTCGGCGGTCTACCTTTTAATTATAGCTTCTTACCATGTTTAGTAATTGCTTGTTTACATTCCAATGTCCATCGCCCTTGACGATTGGTTAGGTTTAGTCATGATATTTTCGTTAGTTTTAACGAAAATATCGTGACTAAACCTAACCAATCGTAGGTAGACCACATACTATAGTAGCACCGAAACTGTTTTTTAAATAAATAAAATTGAATAATAAATAGCATTTTATATTTATTATATTTTCATTTATACCTTGGATAGGAATCACACTCTACAGTACTGTAGTTTCGAACCAAAACGGGTAGGAATCACCCTATTGTATCGAAGTCACCGGTAGGAATCACGCTATAGTAGCACCAAATATTGTTTATTTGGGCAGTAGGCCCAAATTGGTGATCCTAATTTCATATCAGTTTATTCAGTAATTATAGTAAGCCTACTTTCTTAGCCACATCAAATCGGTGACCGTAGGCCACTATAATTTCAAAAGATGACATGATGAGCAAGTATTTTAAACTATAATTATGTCCCATTAACTTTACTATTTAATATTCATGTAATTGAAAGTAATTAACTGTAATTGTATCAATTACCTTGGTTTCCTAATTGTAATTAGTTAGTTATAATTACATTTTAGGTAGTCAATTACAATTACTTGCCAGTTACAAGAAAAATTTAATTAATTACAATAAATTACAATTACCCTTTGTGTGTGTGTGTGTGTATATATATATATATATACACACTCACAGGGTCATTAAAAAAAGACGCAACAGTTTAAGTTGCTTATATTTCGTAATATGGTTAACATACAGGAGTGATTTTTGTATTAGTTTACAGCGTACAATTGGGAGTTTTTATTTAATGAAAAACATGTTTAGAACCGCAGGGTTTCTTTCCAAGAATTGCAGAAATGAACCACAAAAATCATTTCTAACAGCTTTCGCTCGCTAAGTGAGCGTCTGATGCATTTGAAGTTTATATGGAAACATGCCCAGATCTTTCTTTAATATACTGTTGGTCGATGAACGGGATATTTCCAATTGTTGAGAGAGACGGTTAACAGATTTCTGAGGACTTCGCCTAACTGCCTCCTTTGCACGTTTAACGTTATTCACTGATCTTGCGGTTCTCTTCCTACCCACAACGCCTTTCTTATTGTCGGTTGCAGTAGCCGTATTTTCAAACTTTTGAACTAGCTTATATATCGTAGATCTGTTCGGACCTTTCCTGCAGTTGAATTTCTTGCAAAAATTACGTTGAATTTGAACTGCACTGCCGGTAGCATAAAACGTTTTCACTATAAACACACGTTGTTGTAAAGTGTACATCTTCCTAAACACTGACTAATGACGCGCTACTACACCTTAGGCTACAAGAGTCGTTCGCCTAGCGCCTTACGCTACTAGGACTAAGCGGTAACAAAACTCCCAGGTGTACGCTGTAAACTAATACAAAAATCATTGCTGTACGTTAACAATATTACGAAATATAAGCAATTTAAACTGTTGCGTCTGTTTTTAATGACCCTATATATATATATATATATATATATATATATATATATATATATATATTAGTGATGTAGGTCGCATCCGCATCCGCATCCGCGGAACATCCGCACATTTTCTCACATCCGCATCCGCACTTTGGACTGCGGATGTCGTGCGGATGTGGACCGTTGAGATAAAACGTCATTAATAAGCGGAAATTATCAAATTCTACTATATTAATAGAACTAGTTCATTGTGCGCAAAAGTGATGCAAGCGACAAGACGAGAGGCTGTTCTTGTATGAAGTTACTCTCTTGCAACCTACTTAGAACCACGTTACAAAGCTAAGTTATTTTCACCTAGTACATTAGAACGAGTTAAATCATCACTTGGCAAAGCAGTTGAAGAGCTTCAATTTCTTGAATCTGTCGCTTCGCCACCCACCAAAAGAATAAAAGTTTCAGTGACAGAACCAACACCTTCAACAAGCAAATCTATCACAGAATATCTCTCTCAGTTTCTTGAGTCAAGCAGCGATGACGAGACCTACGCGATGTCAAAAGATGTAGTAAAAATGATCGAGAGCTATCACCAAGAAAAACGCCTGGCTGCATGTGACAATCCTATTAGTTGGTGGAAAAATACGCAGAATATCTATCCATACTTGAGTAAACTTGCAAGGAAACATTTAGCCTGTCCTCCAACAAACGTACCAAGCGAGAGATTATTTAGCAGTGCTGGATTAATATATGATGAAAAGAGAAACAGACTGGCAGCAGAAAAGGCAGAAAAATTAATGTTCCTTAAGCATAACCTTCCTATAATTAAGTTTGAATATTAAACGATGAACATCTTAGTTTACTTTATTTTAATTACTCATTTATAAATATGCCTAATAAAACTTTAAACTTAATATAAATAGTTATCAAGCTAATTAAAGATCTCTTTCTATAAGGGTGGAGGTTGGGGAAAGAGGTCGGGTAACACAATTATGGTTTCTAATTGTGGCTGAAACTCAACGAAATATAACGAATTTATTTGCAGACGAATTCACTAATTGATTTCTATATTAGTTAGATGCTTGCTATTATTTTATATGTTCAGGGAAAAGTACAGCAATTATTGTACAATTAATCAATTATACTACATTATAGCTACAGCTCTCTCTATATAATAACTTATTATATACGTTAAACACAACAAATCTCGAATATATCCTAAAAAATAACGAAGATGTAGACATCCGCATCCGCATCCGCGGATGTTGAAATCAAACATCCTCATCCGCATCCGCGGATGTGAAAAAAATGACATCCGCTACATCACTAATATATATATATATATATATATATACGAGGGTAATTCAATAAGTATCCGCACTTTTTATTTTCACAATTTTATTCTCACATCTGATAAATAATAAACACATCACTTCTCAACATAGTCTCCCTGTTTCTCAATACACTTAGTCCAGCGACCTACAAGCTTCCTAATCCATCACAAAAGAATGTTTTTGGCTGTGTGCGTAGCCAGTCATGCACCGCCTCCTTCAGGTCATCATCGCCTTGGAATCGCTGACCTCTCAAAGCGTCGTTTAGTGGTCCAAACAGGTAAAAATCCGAAGGTGCCAGGTCTAGATTGTAGGTTGGATAGTCAAGAACTTCAAATTTAAGTTCTTGAAGGTATTTTCTAGTCTGTACAGCGGTATGAGGGCGCGCATTGTCGTGTAACAGAATAACACCTTCCGACAATCTTCCTCTCCGTTTTGTGCAAATTGCTTGCTTTAACTCATTCCGAAGCATGTCAAAATACGATGCACTTGTTACTGTAGTTCCACGCTCTAAATAATGTTCAAGAATAGGGCCTCGTGTATCCCAAAACAGTGTTAGCATAACTTTACCTGCTGACGGCTGCGCTTTGAACTTCCTTGCAGCG
Source organism: Bathynomus jamesi (assembly GCA_023014485.1). NCBI lineage: Eukaryota > Metazoa > Arthropoda > Malacostraca > Isopoda > Cirolanidae > Bathynomus > Bathynomus jamesi. Next base: position 100,232 of record JAJOZX010005008.1, on the reverse strand, counting down.
GGAGATGTTGGATGCTTCCATTGCATGCGATGTCGTTTGCTTTCTGGTTCATAGTGATGGATCCAGGTTTCATCTCCAGTGATAATGCGCTCAAAAAAGTTTTCACCTTCATTATGATACCGCGCCAAAATACGAGAGCAGACGTCCATACGATTACGCTTGTGCTCTTCTGTCACTAAGTTCTCTGAAGAAAGCAAGGCTCGAAGGAGAAGACAAAAGAATGTTTTTGGCTAGAATTTGTAATGGCCTCGATTAGTAGAAAAAACAGTCAATGCCCGAGATTCGGAACTGTCCTCCATTTGCCAATAACCGGATGCTAAATCGAGGGATGAAAAGAAGTTAGCTCTCCCTACGTTCAAAATTGTTTCCTGCATGTTTGGAATAGGGAAACGGTCTGGGATGGTAATATGGTTTAGGCGTCTAAAACCTATACAAGGGTGAGATGTTCCGTCCTTTTTGGAAACAAGAATCACAGTAGCGGTCCAGGAACTAGCTGAAGGCTGAATGACATCCTGCTTCAACATGTCCTTCTTGTGTTCCTCAATAGTTACTAATTGAAAATGTGGAACCCTATAGGGAGGAATGAAGATGGGTTTGGAATTGGGTTCCAGCTTGATTTCGAAAGGGATCAAATTAGTTCGGCCCAGAGAACCTCCTTTTAAGGCAATCACATCGATATTTATTATCAGGAAATCGAAGAGTGATTCCAGTAGTTTGGGATGCTGTAATACTAAAGGGTTTAATTCTAAGGAACTGGAAACACGATTTATAGTACTGGTGGGGAAATCTGAATTTATTTCTACTGTGGAAACAGTTCCTATTCTCTGATTTGAAGTTAATTCAATATGGCTTTTTCCTTTGTTTAAACAAACAACAGGGGTAGCTGAATTCTGACTATGACTAACAACTTGGGCAATAAGAACATCTCTCTGGAAATTACTTTTCGTTGTAATAAGAGTGGGATCTGACTCTAGTAGTTTTCCTTGACTGTTTACTACTCTTACTTGGAAACAAATCTTCTCATAAGGTGTTATTTTTATATGCTCTGTAGGACATATGAAAAATTGTGAATCTGACTCTGGTTCGGTGATTAAAATTTGCCTTATTGGCTGAAAAATCGTTTCAGTTAGATTTCGAATCTCAACCGCTGTGTTAACTGAAACTGGCTGACTGGAAACTGACTGTGTTGATCCTGCTGGATTCAACAACTAGAACTGATTACTCTGGGGTCTAATTTCTGGGGCGGTTGTCCCTCTGCAAGCAACTAACTGACTTGAACTGCTATAAACTGGCGTGGGCTTCCTATTTCTTTCGTAAATCTGAACTAAACTGATTCTGTTAGCATTAGACTGAACGTGCGGCACCTGTCTAGTATTTTCATGGATAGGGTGTGTCCTATTTCAACACTTAACTAATTTTCCGGCTTGGTAAATTTCCCATTGATTCCGGTTGAAGAAATACATACCTAGTAAGATATCTGTCTGAAAGGTGGCTACTGCGTTCACAATACATTTTGCGGGATATACCGCATTACCAACTTCTAAATATAATTCGATTTCTCTATATGGAGGGATGGGTGTGGATGTAACTCCTCTGAGTTGGCAGGAAGGTGCCTTAATTTCATATTTATAATATGTGCTCTCTTGTAACTCATCTGCACATTGTTTCTTAATGTCGCATGTGCTCCTGTATCTAGGAGAGCGGTTAAATCTTGGTTATCTCTGCTGCAATTTATTATTAAATCTAGTAGGTTCGCACCTATAATCCTGATGGTAGTTTATGGGTGTGTGTGGGTTTATTACAACTATTTAGGAGGGAGGAGGCTGAATTGCTGCCTCCAAAGCGGGATCTAAAAAAGAACTTGAACTGACTTCTATGGGAGGACCTGAATCATATGCTACTGGATCATCATACACTGGAGGGTTTTCTTGAAAAGTGTACTCTGGGGAAACTGATTCTTCAACGGGCACTTCTACGTACCGGACCATCCCACCTTGCTGATTATATTGGAGTTTGGACATCAGATAATAGTGTGGTTGACCTTGTGGTCGTGATCTATTTGGTTGGTGGTTCTGTTGAGGCTGGGAATTAACTGGTTTCTGAGAATTGAAGGGCTTTTGGGAACGTTGGTGATTTGATTTCTGGAAGTGGGGCCTGTACTCTGAAGGGGCTTTGTCAGCAGATTTTTTGTCGGTCGCCACGGCGATGACCATGTTCATGATAGTGGGAGCAATAAGGGGGATAATTGCACTAACTCATCATGTGCCCAAAATGATCACAATTATAACACTGAGGGGGAGGGCGTGGATTCTGGATTTGTGGAGCTTGTTCTGGATTTGTGGAGCCGAGTTCCCTGCATCGACCTAGATTTATAGGGTTGTTGTTGTTGCTGCTGCTGCTGCTGAATGTAGTGTATGGGGGTCTCTCTACCCTTCCGGTAGCTCTGGCTCGCTAGGTCTGGGTAATGTTCCCTTGTTTTAGTTATGGCTTCGCTTACTGGTTTGTCAGTAGTTAGACACTCTTGAAATTTCATTTTAAGTGCTACGGGTAGGTTTTGATAAATGGATGCTGCTACTTTGCTGTGAAGTGAATGTAATGTTGTATGCGTTTTCTGCGGCTCGGAGGGCTTCTTCGAGTTTATGTGTTCGTGTAATAAAATTATTTAAATCTTCGTGGTCTTCTTTCTTCCATTTAGCTTGGAAGACAGCTTCTAATGTGGCCAAAGGTTGTGCGAGTGTTATTTCCTTGTAAATTTTAATAAGTGTTTTTTTAAAATCGTCCCACCTTGTAGCTTCGCTAATGGATGGAACATATGTAACTGTATCATGTGCATTCCCCTCTTTAGGGTCAATAAAACTTTTAGCTTCCCTAATTTTTATGTCATCATCTGCGATGTTTTCGCGTAAGAAATGCTGTTCTAGAGACTCAATCCAAGGTCTTACCCGCGGTTCAACGAAGTTATTGTCTATGGTTCCCTTAAAAATTAGGACGGTATGGGAGAAGGTTTACAAGTCTACCTAAATTAATGTATGCTGGTGGACCGGTTTGAGACATGTTGGCTTGTGCTTGATCTGACGAAGTTTGCGTGGTTTGGAACATGTTTGAAGGGCGCGGGGTAGGTCGAAAAATGGGTGTAGGGAATTTTCAATGTCAGAAAGCGCACCGTCTGAATCGTTCTTATGTGAAGGTAATGTTAATTTAGTATTCTAATTTGGTCTGGTTAACCGATCTCAATCTATGGAATGATAACTTGAGTGGCTTTCCTAACTACTCTATCTAAGAAATACACAAATAAATGCACAACAAATTGCCTAACTAGAAAAAATTGTAAACAATGTAAAAAAAAATGTAACAAAATTTCACTCGAATGTATGTGAATGGACGGTAACATTATGAGTGATACATTAAATAAAATTATTCTATGCTAAATATAATAATAATGGAAAAACCGTTTCAATAAAAAAGAAGTGTATCACTGGTGTATGGAGTGCTCACTGTGTTTTCTTTTAATTTTGGCTTGATACTAATTATGAACTGTTAATTATACTGACTTCTCAATGTTTAGTAATTAATTTGAAAAGAGTCTGTACTTAACAAAATTCCTACGGCGAAATCCTTGAAGACGTGTCCTGAAGACGTTCCTTGCTGGCCATTGTTCCTGACAAAGAATGGGCGTGGAGACTTGGAGTCGTGACACCAGTCAATGATGGACGTGAAGAACTGGAAGTCGTGACACGCCGGTCAACTATTCGCACAATTACTTGAATGTTGGTTCTAGTTCCAGGGTCTAAAAGACTGGAATCTTGGTTGCAGAGTCGCCAGGTTGTTAACCCCTCTGTCTATGGCCTGGGCGGTTAGGTGACAGCAACGGATTTGTTACCTTGGAGTAGCTGGTACCTGTAGGGATCGCAGTAGTTTCTCTTATACTTCTCTCTGATTTCTTCTTGTAGGGGATCGAAGGATTCTGTGAACTTTACTAAATTCTCTAGTAAGGTTCTCGATCTTCTTGTAACCTATCGGGAATTATTTTATCTATTTTAAGACTAAGTTCTCCGAATTAAGCAAGGCTCGAAATAGAAGACAAAGATATTCTCTTACTGTAGTTTACTGCTAAAATGTTACAGGAATGCTCACCTCTACTCAGATCAGACAGAATCAGAATAACAATTTGAAAAATTATTTATCTTTATATTCCCAATTTTTGGTGACATCATTATTATTTAATGTTGACCAGTTTTGTTTTTTATTCTTTAGGCTGAATTACTTGGCAAAATATTTGAAGGTAAGGTAAATATTTTAGCTGTAGCAATGTCTAGACAGATAAGAAGATATTTGATGAAGCCATATTTTTATTTAAAATCGCATAGTGACAGATCTGATTTTATCATGATCTGCCGATTTAACTAAAAATGGAAATTGAAATATTCATTTTATTATGGATTAAAATTAACATTGCATATGAGCCAAAATTAAATGCTTGAATTTAAGATTAGGTGTTAAGCAAGACATGACTTCATCTTTGACAACGAAAGAGATGTATAAGACAATGAGCATTGTAGAATTAATACGATTACATTATTAAACTAAATATAAAAAAAATTATTAAGTAATTTGAAAAGAAAAATTCATTAATTACTCAACAAAAAATAAATAGAAAGAAATAAAAAATTTATCTGAACTTCGTTTCATATACAGTTAACGTTACGCGAGTTTGGACTCTATATGAAAAATGAATAGAAGATATAAGAATACTGTATATGAATATATGAATATAAGAATTATTTATTGTTCATTTTCACACACACACACACATCCATCCATCTGCGTTTATGGAATCTTGTCTCACAAGGCAAAAACGAACTTTCTATCGTGTGAATAATAACACTCCATACTTTGTCACAAAATATTTTAGTACTTCCATTTTTCCCGGCTTTTTAGGCATGCTAATGTACTTAACTTTTGGATATTAATGTAGTATTTTCATATAACAATATTGTGAAAATCTATGTAAAAAATAGCCCTACCAATAATTCAGGCATTATCTATAAAATTGGTTGTAAACAATGTGATTCCTTTTACATAGTCAGACGGAAAGGATTTGCACACACGTGTAAAAAGCATCAATATCCGTTAGAACAGGACAGTCGTCAGTGCCCTTTTTATCCATTTGTCAGAGTTATCCCACTGTATTGATTGGAATAATGCTTCAGTTTTATTTCACTCTAGCAACATTGTTAATAGAAATATTCTTGAGTCTGCTTATCCAACTCACAAAAACTTCAACATAAGCAAAGGTCTTTTTCAACTCGGTCCTAGTTGTTTTGAATTCCTTCAAACAGATTTAGATAAGAAGGGTAGAACGCTAAATCTTTGGTAAACTTGTATGCTACTCAAATAACTTGTATTTTTTAAATTTATTTTTATATACATCGACCTAAAGAAGGGCAAAGTGCTAAAAACCCGGGCAGATTTCCAGTATAAATTTGTATTTTTTATTTTTATTTATTTTTTTTTATTTATTTTTTTTTATTTTTTTTCTATAACATTGGTTGGAAACAATTAATTTGATCTTGTGCTAATCTTGTGCTAAAAATAGGTAGTTTTTCCTTACAATTTGTATGCTCCTCCCACAATCCTTTAATGTTTAATAATTTTTTATTTGTTATTTTTTCTCTCTCCGTTTATTGTATATATATATTATATATATATATATGATACACACAGACGTGCATGGAACAAGGAACTCTTCTGGGATAATTAAATCCACTATAGTCCGAATAAGTAATGGTAAATGACAATACCATAGTTTTTCTTTTCATGATGCTAGCCCGACGTGGGCAACGGGTCACTCGCAAAGAGGTCCCATAAATATAGCTTCCCTCACCAGCTATCTGCAAAGCAGACAGGACCAGCTTTGGGACATGGATCTAGGGTTAAAGCACCTAGCATGCTACATTTAGAACCTCAATATAAGCAGAAGACTCGCTGCCTTCACGTCAGATTGAATGCATCAAAGAAAAAAAAAGGGGTAACTATTATATTTTTAGCCAAAAACCAAACTTAAACCTCAACTGGCAGAATTGAGCGTCCACTTTTCAAGGCACATAACATGTCCGTTTCAAGATGGGAATGAACTCAGAATGGTCCCCTGAGTTTTTATGATACACACAGACAGTGCATGGAACAAGGTACTCTTCTGGGATAATTAATCCACTATAGTCCGAATAAGTAATGGTAAATGACAAATACCATAGTTTTTCTTTTTCATGATGCTAGCCCGACGTGGGCAACGGGTCCTCACAAGAGGTCCCATAAATATAGCTTCCCTCACCAGCTATCTGCAAAGCAACAGGATCCAGCTTTGGACATGGATCTAGGGTTAAAGCACCTAGCCATGCTACATTTAGAACCTCATATAAGCAAAAGACTCGCTGCCTTCACGTCAGATTGAATGCATCAAAGAAAAAGAAAAAGGGTAACTATTATATTTTAGCCAAAAACCAAAACTTAAACCTCAACTGGCAGAATTGAGCGTCCACTTTTCAAGGCACATAACATGTCCGTTTCAAGATGGGAATGAACTCAGAATGGTCCCCTGAGTTTTTTATGATACACACAGACAGTGCATGGAACAAGGAACTCTTCTGGGATAATTAAATCCACTATAGTCCGAATAAGTAATGGTAAATGACAAATACCATAGTTTTTCTTTTTCATGATGCTAGCCCGACGTGGGCAACGGGTCACTCGCAAAGAGGTCCCATAAATATAGCTTCCCTCACCAGCTATCTGCAAAGCAGACAGGATCCAGCTTTGGGACATGGATCTAGGGTTAAAGCACCTAGCCATGCTACATTTAGAACCTCAATATAAGCAGAAGACTCGCTGCCTTCACGTCAGATTGAATGCATCAAAGAAAAAGAAAAAGGGGTAACTATTATATTTTTAGCCAAAAACCAAAACTTAAACCTCAACTGGCAGAATTGAGCGTCCACTTTTCAAGGCACATAACATGTCCGTTTCAAGATGGGAATGAACTCAGAATGGTCCCCTGAGTTTTTTATGATACACACAGACAGTGCATGGAACAAGGTACTCTTCTGGGATAATAAATCCACTATAGTCCGAATAAGTAATGGTAAATGACAAATACCATAGTTTTTCTTTTTCATGATGCTAGCCCGACGTGGGCAACGGGTCACTCACAAAGAGGTCCCATAAATATAGCTTCCCTCACCAGCTATCTGCAAAGCAGACAGGATCCAGCTTTGGGACATGGATCTAGGGTTAAAGCACCTAGCCATGCTACATTTAGAACCTCAATATAAGCAAAAGACTCGCTGCCTTCACGTCAGATTGAATGCATCAAAGAAAAAGAAAAAGGGGTAACTATTATATTTTTAGCCAAAAACCAAAACTTAAACCTCAACTGGCAGAATTGAGCGTCCACTTTTCAAGGCACATAACATGTCCGTTTCAAGATGGGAATGAACTCAGAATGGTCCCCTGAGTTTTTTATGATACACACAGACAGTGCATGGAACAAGGAACTCTTCTGGGATAATTAAATCCACTATAGTCCGAATAAGTAATGGTAAATGACAAATACCATAGTTTTTCTTTTTCATGATGCTAGCCCGACGTGGGCAACGGGTCACTCGGAAAGAGGTCCCATAAATATAGCTTCCCTCACCAGCTATCTGCAAAGCAGACAGGATCCAGCTTTGGGACATGGATCTAGGGTTAAAGCACCTAGCCATGCTACATTTAGAACCTCAATATAAGCAAAAGACTCGCTGCCTTCACGTCAGTTTGAATGCATCAAAGAAAAAGGGCTTATATTGAGGTTCTAAATGTAGCATGGCTAGGTGCTTTAACCCTAGATCCATGTCCCAAAGCTGGATCCTGTCTGCTTTGCAGATAGCTGGTGAGGGAAGCTATATTTATGGGACCTCTTTGCGAGTGACCCGTTGCCCACGTCGGGCTAGCATCATGAAAAAGAAAAACTATGGTATTTGTCATTTACCATTACTTATTCGGACTATAGTGGATTTAATTATCCCAGAAGAGTTCCTTGTTCCATGCACTGTCTGTGTGTATCATAAAAAACTCAGGGGACCATTCTGAGTTCATTCCCATATATATATATATATATATATATATATATATATATATATATATATATATATATATATATAATATATGTGTATGTATAGTTGTTTTTTTCTGTAACCTATATATAGGTTGTAACCCTTTATGTACTTCAGTGTTCCTGAGGATGTCATTAGACGAAAGCGCTTGAGCACCATTCTGTGTTTCCTTTCCTTCGTGGTTTTATTCATCATAAATATTTTTCACGTGTTACTTTCGGGAAATAATTTTCATATATATATATATATATAGGCGCCTCGGTGGTGTAGTGGTTAGCGTCGCTGACTACGAATCCATCGGCCCCGGGTTCGAGACCCGACGGCAGCCGGGGCGCAGCAAAACCCAGCTGTTCATCCTTCCACACAATAAAGAAAGTGGTTGGTAGATAAATGGGTACCCTAGGTGGCCTAGTGGTTAAGACGTTGGGCTGCTGATGGGGCGTGGTTCGGATTCCACGTTAAACTGTACGTCTAAGGTGGAGTGAAAAGCTTGACCTTCGTCAGAATGAACAGTTCGGGCGAAAGCTAACCAAAAGTTACCAAAGGTGTGTATATATATATATATATGAACAATTAGTAATTCCTATATTCCTATATTTTTATATTCATATAATTTTTATACTCATATATATTTATATTCATATAATACTTATATTCATATGTATGTACGTTCTTATATTTATTTTTACATATAGTCCAAATTCGCATAACGCTGACGAAGTTCGGATAAAATTTTTGATTTGCTTTCTATTTTATTTCTGCTGAATAATTGGTGAATTTCTTTGTTCATTTTCTGTATACATTCTCATTTCGTTGTAAAAGATGAAGTCATGTCTTGCTTAACGTTTAATTTTAAATCTTAAGCATTTAATTTTTGATTATATTCGTGTTTAATTGTAATTCATAATAAAATACATATTTCAATTTCCATTTTTAGTTAACTCGGCAGATCATAACATCAGATCTGTCAATATGCGGTTTAAAACAAAAATGGCTTCATCTTCAAATATCTTGCTTATCTCTCTAGACATTGCTTAGCTAAAATATTAATGTTATCTTCAAATATTTTTCAAAATAAATCAGCCTATTGAGAATTGAAAACAAAGATAGATCAGCATTAAATAATAATGATGTCATTAAAAATTTCAATATATAAACCCGTAAAATTTCTTCAATGTTCATTCTGATTGAATGATCTAACTTAAAGGCTGAGCATTACCTGTAACATTTTAGCAGTAAACTACAGTAAGAGATATGATAATAAAAACCCACTCTATTAGACAGAGTTTATTTCAACAACAGTTTCGATGCCCACTGGCATCCTCTTCGGGTGGCTACAGGAAAACGTTTTCCTGTAGCCACCCGAAGAGGATGCCAGTGGGCATCGAAACTGTTGTGGAAATAAACTCTGTCTATTAGAGTGGGTTTTATATCATATTTTGACCTTCACGTAGAAAAGTGAACTTTTTTGCATTTATTACAGTAAGAGAATATCTTTGTCTTCTCCCTCGAGCCTTATTTTCTTCAGAGAACTTATTCTTAAAATAGAGAAAAATAATTTCCCGATACGTTACAAGAAGAATCGGGGAACCTTCAGAGAATTTAGTAAGCTCCACAGAAACCTCCGATCCACTAAAAGAAGAAATCGTAGTATAAGAGAAACTATTGCGATTCCTTATACGGTACCATCTACTCCAGAGTAACAAATCCGTTGCTGCCACCGAACCAGAACTCCCGTCAACTTCGAACCGCCCAAGGCCTTAGACAGAGGGGGTTAACATGTATACAGTATAGGGTGGCGCAAAAGTCGCGCATCATAGGAATTTTCAGTGTTGGCTATTATATATTATTTTTTTCTTTAAGGTATGGGACGGCTGCGAAATTAACAATAGACGAGTGGGTGAACTCGGTTTTAATGTATGGAATACTAGGTTCTGTATCGATGAGTCGGTACAGAATTATGTACCGATTCATCGATTTGTTGTACCTGGTATTCTATACATTAAAACCAAGCTCACCCTCTCTCGTCTATTGTTAATTTCGCAACCATCCCCTACCTAAAAGAAAAAAAAAGTATTGTAATCAACAATGAAAATTCCTATGATGCGCAACTTTTGCGCCACCCTCTACATACATATATATATATATATATATATATATATATATATATATATATATAGATAGATAGCTAGATAGATAGATGCAGTAACCTCCCGATTTACGTGCCCCCCAATTTGCCGGTTTTGGATTAACGTGGTCCAAAAAATATTCTTTTTTTTTTTATTAATGAATAAAAAATTGTGTTATCACTAATTTTTACTTTTCTTTACAGATAAGTTTATGTATTTATTGATTTATTTATTTAATTAACATTATTTTTGGCAGATAATTATTATTATTATTATTATTATTGTATTTTATTTAATTTTATTTAATTTTTGTGGTGACTTGGGGTTAGGGGGGCCCGTACTTAGCACATTGAATTATGTTATAGTTCCACAATTTATGTGGAATTCATTTTACGCGGAAGGTTCAGAAACGCATCTACCGCGTCAATCGGGGAAATAATATATATATATATATATATATATATATATATATATATAGATAGATATAGAGAGAGAGAGAGAGAGAGAGAGAGAGAGAGAGAGAGAGAGAGATTTTTGATTGCTATTCTCTTCTAACCCTTATCTTATCGCTCTTGACCTTTATCGAACTCTTTGTCTACACTTATCAATCCTATTGTTTATAGAGCTGTGCTTTAAATTTTATTCTTTTGCCTTTTCCCCCTCCTTCCCCTCTTTTCCCGTCATTTGGCACTGGTACTGATTTCCTCTCTTTTCTCCTCACCTCCATTTTCTATTTCCAGCAGTTTCCCATCTTTTCCTCTCACTTGGCACTGGCACTGCGCCACTCTCCTTCAATGCGTGCATACTACTTATGCATAAGGAAGAAAGTTAACTCTACTTGCAAAAACTGATTGAACGCATCCTGTAACAGCCGCTCGATTGGGACCGTCAAGAATTTCCTCAGTGATTATCCCCTGCAAATATCGTGCGAGATAAAACCCGCGCGACACACACACACACACACACACACACACACACACACACATATATATATATATATATATATATATATGATGCAACCCCAAGGTTTAATTGTGAAATTCATCTCATATATATATATATGTTAACCCCTCCGTCTATGGCCCGTGTTGGTTCGAAGTCGACGGGGGTTCTAGTTAGGTGGCAGCAACGGATGTGTGTCTTGAAGTAGTTTTCTTCTATATTACTCTCCGAGTTCTTCTATAGTGGCTCGGAGGACTCTGATAGACTTACTCAAAATGCTGAAGGTTCCGGATTCTTCTTATAGCGTATCCGGAAAGTTTAATGACTAAGTTCTTCTGAAGACAGCAAGGCTCGAAGGATAAGGTAAAAACTAGCTTCAACTGTAATTTTACTGTTAAAATGTACAGGTAGTGCTCAGCCTCTGAATTAGCTTCTGAATGCCAATGGAATAATTTTAATGGGTTTATATACCCAAAAACTGCTAACATTATTATTATTGAATGCTAAGAAGGCTGTATTATTTTTTGCACAATATTTAAAAATAAGTAAATTTTTTAGCTGTGGTAAGGCTTGAACGAGTAAACAAAATATTTGAAGACGAAACCATATTTTTATCTTAAACCGCGACTTTTCAGATCTGATGTTATCATGATCTGCCAAGTTAACTAAAAGTGGAAATCGGACTATGCATCTTTACACTAAAATATGCATATGAGTGAAATTTTAAGGTTTAAGATGTACAATTTTAATGCTTAGGCAAGACATGATCTCATTGTTTATAACGAAAGAGAGTGTATACAAAATGTGAACATTGCAAAGCTTAAACAGGATTCCTTATTAAGCGAAATCTAAAAAAATGATTATGAGATTTTAAAAAACAACAGGTCACCAATTATTTAGCAAAGTAGAAAGCAAATCAAAATTTTATCCAAACTCGCGTTGGGCGATTTTGGTCCTTATGTAAAAATGAATACACACACGTACATACATATGAGTATAGGCATTATATAAAGTTAAATATATAAGAATATACAGAATTATATAAATACATGAACCATATAACACATGAATTTTTAAAATGGATACTTTTTCTTACAATGGATACAGAGACTATATAAATGAATACAAGAATTACATGAAGGATAAGATAATATAGGAATATGGGAATTATTTATGGTTCATTTTTACAGGGCTCTTCCCTCTAGAATTATATTAATATAATAACGTAACAGCCTGACTAATGCTAACTAGATGATAACTATTGGTTTTATAATACAGATTTATATATACAACATAAGTCGGGTGGTTAAGTCTAGTTCACGTGGTCTGGGTACGCACTCTTGGTCGTGCATAAATAGTTTCATGTTCCGTGTCACTTGGTTTTCTTTGTTCCCAGAATGATCTTTTCACCACAAATATACCGAGGATAATAGCACATACAATAATGATACTAACGGCAGATGTTGAGAAAATGGTTACCGGTTGTAGTATTTGTAAGAGATTATTTTGGTTATCATCAGAAATTTTAAACCGGCTCAATTGATCATTCCATTCAGGGGCATGTAGTTCGGGTAGGATGGTTACAGGTTTTATGGAGAGATTTAAGATCTCTACGACGGGTTTAAATTTAATTTGCGACGGAAATGGGTATGAGTTATTAAGGGTAACCTTATACGGGTTGTATATTTGGAGGGCTTTTGAACGCAAGGAGCAACCAATTGGTAGCCGAATAACCATAGGGATTGTAATGAGGGAATAATTCGATGGACACTCGAGGGTAGCGGCAGTCCTGTTTCGCGAAGGAAACCCAGATGTCTGGTCCAATTCGTAGTTGGATGGTTTTAGGGGAATGAAATTTTGTAAATGAACATACGGGGCATGCCGGTCACGAATTAAATCGATAAAGCAAGACCTAGTAGTGGGAAGAATAACTGGTTTGAGTGGAGGGAAGATGAGTTGTTTATTTGGTTGCGGGAATCGGCAATGCCGGACGTCGCTATCTGACATCATAGAATAAGCTGATAGATCTTTGGTGAGGAAAAGGTAAGGTGGTACGGTGGGTAAATACAATCGATAGACATTAGAGTTATTTTGGTAGGGTGTTGGGAAAGGGTGAAATTTATATACGTCATAAGTGAGGAAATCGAAAAATGGTATAATTATGAGGTATGTGTAGGGGCGTGGTCCATGTACAGTCCAGGTGTATTCTAGAAATTGAGGGTAATTAGTGTGGTTGAGTGGGAATATGGGTGATAATTTTAATTGTGACTGGGCGGTGTGAATCAAGGACTGGAGTATTTCCCATGGTATTAGTGTGGAAAGAGTGATTTTTCCATGGGCTAGCTAAAGGCTGAATGACACCCTGCTCCAACATGTCCTTGATGTGTTCCTCAATAGTGACTAACTGGGAATGTGGAACCCGATAGGGAGGAATGAAAATGGGTTTGGAATTGGGTTCCAACTTGATTTCAAAAGGGACCAAATTAGTTCGGCCCAGAGGATCTCCTTTTAGGGCAATCACATCTCTATTTCTTATCAGGAAATCGAGAAGTGATTCCATTAGTTTGGGATCCTGTAAAGCTGGTGACTCCTGAAGGGAGTGCACCAGACATTTCTTATATTCTTCTTTTAATATTGAAGGCTTTAATTCTAAGGAACTGGAAACACGATTTATCATACTGATGGGGAAATCTGAATCTACTTCTACTGTGGAAACAGTTCCTATTTTCTGATTTGAAGTTAATTCTATAGGACTTTCTCCTTTGTTTAAACAAACAACAGGGATAGCTGAATTCTGACTCTGACTAAGGACTTGGGCAATAAGAACATCTCTTTTGAAATTACTTTTCTCTGTAATCAGAGTACGCTCTGACTCTAATAATTTTCCTTGACTGTTCACTACTTTTGCTAGGAAACAAATCTTCTCATAAGGTGCTACTGTTATATGCTCGGTAGGGCATATGAAAAATTGTGAATCTGATTCTGGTTCGGCAACTAAAATTTGCCTTATTGGCTGAACTGAAGCTGGCTGACTGGAAACTGGCTGACTGGAAGCTGGCTGACTGGAAACTGACTGACTGGAAACTGGCTGACTGGAAACTGACTGTCTGGAAACTGCCTGGGTTGATCCAACTGGATTCAACAACTGGAACTGATTACCCTGGGGTCTGATTTCTGGAGCGGTTGTCCCTCTGGATGCAACCGGCCGACTTGATCTGCTATCAAGTAGAGGGGGTTTCCTATTTCTTTCGGAAATCTGAACTAAGCTAAGTCTATTAGCATTAAGTTGTCTGTCATCCTCGCGGAGATGGTGTGTCCTATTTCGACACTTTACTAACTTTCCGGCTGGGTAAATCTCCCATTGATTCCGGTTAAAAAAATCCATCCCTAGTAGGATGTCTGTCTGAAAGGTGGCGACTGTGTCCACTATACAACATTTCGCGGGGTATACCGCGTTTCCAATTTCTAAATATAACTCAATTTCTCCATATGTGGGTATGGGTGTGCCCGTAACTCCTCTAAGTTGGCAGGATGGTGCCTTAAGTTCATATTTATATTTGGTACTCTCTAGTAATTCATCTACGCATTGTTTCTTAATTAACGTCGCGTGTGCTCCTGTATCTAGGAGAGCAGTTAAATCTTGGTTATCCGTACTGCAATTTATTATTAAATCTAAGAGGTCCGCACCTATTATCCTGATGGGGAGTTTGTGTGCGTATCTGGGCTTACTACTGTAATTTAGGAGGGAGGAGGTTGAACTGCTGCCTCCAATGTAGGGTCTAAAAAAGGGCTCACATGGTCTTCTATGGGAGGACCTGGATCATATTCTACGGGAATATCATACGCTGGAGGGTGTTCTTGAAAACTGTTCTCTGGGGAAAATGATTCCTCCCCGGGTACTTCTACGTACCGAACTAGTTGACCTTGCTGGTTGTATTGGGGTTTATACATGGGGTAAGAGTGTGGGTGACCCTGTGGTCGTGATCTATTGGGTTGGTAGTTCGACTGAGGCTGGGAATGGACTGGTTTCTGGGGATTGGTTGACTTTTGGGATACGTTTTGGGGACGTGGTTGGTTTGGTTTCTGAAAGTGGGGTCTATAACCTGCAGGGGCTTTATCAGCACACTTTTGGCGATCGCCACGGCGATGACCATGTTCGTGACAGTGGGAGCAATACGAGGGGTAATTACATTGACTTATCATATGCCCGAAACTATCACAGTTAAAACACTGTGGAGGAGGGCGTGTATTCTGGGTTTGGGGGGGCTTGTTTCTGGGGTGTTCCCTGTATTTGCCTTGGTTTATATTGTTGTTGTTGTTGCTGTTGGTATTGGTGTTGTGGCTGCTGCTGAATATAATGTACGGGGGTTTCTCTACCCTTTCGGTAGTTTTGGTTTGCTAAATCGGGGTGATGTTCCCGTGTTTTGTTTATGGCTACACTGACAGGTTTGTCAACATTTAAAAACTCCTGAAACTTTTTTTTAGGTGCTCCGGGTAGGTTTTGGTAAATGGTTGTGGCTACTATTAGATTTCTTTGTTTCGAAGTAAAAGTTATGCCACATGCATTTTCTGCGGCCCGGAGGGCTTCTCCTACAAGTTTGTGTGTACGTGTAATAAAATTGTTTAAATCCCTCTTTAGGGTCAATAAATCTTTTTCCTTCTCTGATTTTTATATCATCATCGGTAATATTCTCGCGTAAGAAATGTTGCTCTAAAGACTCAACCCAAGGTCTTACGCGCGGTTCAACAAAACGATTATCTATGGTCCCCTTAAAAATTAAAACAGTATGAGGAAGATTTACTAATCTGCCTAAGTTAATGTATGCTGGGGCGGGGGTTTGAGACTGAGACATACTGACTTGTGTGTTTGGGAATATGTTTGAAAGGCGCGGGGTAGGTGGAAAAATGGGTGTAGGTAATTCTTCGATGTCAGAAAGCGCACCGTCTGAATCGCTCATATGTGAAGGTACTTATTAATGTTCTAATTAGGTCTGCTTGACCGATCTTAATTCATGGAATGATCACTTAAGGGGTTTTCCTAACTACACTATCTAAAAAAAAATAATGCACAACAATTTGCCTAACTCGGGGAAAATTTGAAAAGATTGCAAACAAAAATAAAAATGTAAACAAAATTTCACTAAAATGTACGTGATGGTATGGTAATACTATGTTTGGTACATTAAATAAAATTATACTATACTAACTAGAATAGTAAAAATAACTGAAAATAACTGTGACAATACTGTTTTCAATAAAAAGAGTGTATCACTCGTGTCTGAAGTGTTCACTGTTTTTTGTTAATTCCGGCTCAATACTAAATATTAATTGTTAATAATAATGACTTTTCAAATGTTTAGAAATTATTTTTTTTAAAAAGGTTTTGTACTTAACAAGATTCCTACGGCGAAATCCTTTGAGGTGTGTCCTGAAGACGTGTCTGGCTGGCCACTTGTTCCTAGATGACAAGTAGGCGTGAAGAACTTGGAGTCGTAACGCACCGGTTCAAGGGTGGATGTGACGAACTAGAAGTCGTGACACGCCGGTCAACTGGGTGTTGGTTCTGGTTCCAGGGTCTGGAAGACTGGAAGAATCCTGGAGTCGTGAAGATCCTGGTTAAAGGGTCGCCAGTTGTTAACCCCTCCGTCTATGGCCCGTGTTGGTTCGAAGTCGACGGGGGTTCTAGTTAGGTGGCAGCAACGGATGTGTGTCTTGAAGTAGTTTTCTTCTATATTACTCTCCGAGTTCTTCTATAGTGGCTCGGAGGACTCTGATAGACTTACTCAAAATGCTGAAGGTTCCGGATTCTTCTTATAGCGTATCCGGAAAGTTTAATGACTAAGTTCTTCTGATGAGAGCAAGGCTCGAAGGATAAGGTAAAAACTAGCTTCAACTGTAATTTTACTGTTAAAATGTACAGGTAGTGCTCAGCCTCTGAATTAGCTTCTGAATGCCAATGGAATAATTTTAATGGGTTTATATACCCAAAAACTGCTAACATTATTATTATTAAATGCTAAGAAGGCTGTATTATTTTTGCACAATATTTAAAAATAAGTAAATTTTTTAGCTGTGGTAAGGCTTGAACGAGTAAACAAAATATTTGAAGACGAAACCATATTTTTATCTTAAACCGCGACTTTTCAGATCTGATGTTATCATGATCTGCCAAGTTAACTAAAAGTGGAAATCGGACTATGCATCTTTACACTAAAATATGCATATGAGTGAAATTTTAAGGTTTAAGATGTACAATTTTAATGCTTAGGCAAGACATGATCTCATTGTTTATAACGAAAGAGAGTGTATACAAAATGTGAACATTGCAAAGCTTAAACAGGATTCCTTATTAAGCGAAATCTAAAAAAATGATTATGAGATTTTAAAAAACAACAGGTCACCAATTATTTAGCAAAGTAGAAAGCAAATCAAAATTTTTATCCAAACTCGCGTTGGGCGATTTTGGTCCTTATGTAAAAATGAAACACACACGTACATACATATGAGTATAGGCATTATATAAAGTTAAATATATAAGAATATACAGAATTATATAAATACATGAACCATATAACACATGAATTTTTAAAATGGATACTTTTTCTTACAATGGATACAGAGACTATATAAATGAATACAAGAATTACATGAAGGATAAGATAATATAGGAATATGGGAATTATTTATGGTTCATTTTTACATATATATATATATATATATATATATATATATAATGCGCCTCGGTGGTGTAGTGGTTAGCGTCGCTGACTACGAATCCATCGGCCCCGGGTTCGAGACCCGACGGCAGCCGGCGCGCAGCAAAACCCAGCTGTTCATCCTTCCACACAATAAAGAAAGTGGTTGGTAGATAAATGGGTACCCTAGGTGGCCCAGTGGTTAAGACGCTGGGCTGCTGATGGGGCGTGGTTCGGATTCCACGTTAAACTGTAGGTCTAAGGTGGAGTGAAAAGCTTGACCTTCGTCAGAATGAACAATTCGGGCGGAAGCTAACCAAAGGTTTATATATATATATATACAGGGCGTCCCAAAAAAATGTGTATCCACACTTTAAATAATTATAAAGGCAGTGTTTATTAAAATACATTTCATTTTCAAAATGTAATAGAATCTACAGACATTATTTAATTGTTTTGTCAACGCCTGTTTTCAAACTGACGTCCGTTCTGGTCCAGGCACTGCTGATAACGCGAAGCAATGGAATCGCAAACATCACAAAACATTTCGTTTGGTATTTGTGTGCATTCTCGTTCAATGGCTGCTCTCAATTCAGCGACTGTTGCAGGTTTTATAGCGTAGACTTTGTCTTTTAAGTATCCCCATAAAAAAAAGTCTAGTGGTGTGAGGTCTGGTGAACGCGGAGGGTATTCTACGAAACCCCTTCGTCCAATCCACATCCACATCGTGCCAAGTACCACTCGCAATACTCCACTCTTCGGTCAGGATCATCTTCATTAATAGCATGGACTAATCTTGGAATGTAACTTTTCCATTGACAGCGCTTCAAAATGCGTTGGACAGACGATTCTGAAATTCCTACCTCACGACTCGCTTGCCGCACAGATTTTCTTGGACTTTGGTGATACGTTTCCAGTACTCTTTCTTGCTTTGTGGGGCTTGTCGATGTCCGTGGTCTTCCGGAACGCTTCTTGTGGACATTCTGAACAGTTCTATCGGCTTCAAACTTATCTCTAATTCGAGTGATGGTAAGTCGCGTTGGTGGATCTGTTTGAAACTCCCTCCTAAACTGTCTTTGCACTTCAACTGCGTTTTCACACTTCCAGTAGCATTTTAGAATGAATTTCCTTTGTTCAAAGCTTAGTCTGACTGCCATTATTAATTCTAATGGGTTTAACTTGGGAAGAAAGAAACATCAATTGAGCTATCAGCTGTTAAAGTGTGTATACATTTTTTTGGGACGTCCTGTATATATATATATATATGAGTATATACCTTTGGTTAGCTTCCGCCCGAATTTTTCATTCTTACAAAGGTCAAGCTTTTCACTCCACCTTAGACCTACAGTTTAACGTGGAATCCGAACCACGCCCCACCAGCAGCCCAGCGTCTTAACCACTAGGCCACCCAGGGTACCCATTTATCTACCAACCACTTTCTTTATTGTGTGGAAGGATGAACAGCTGGGTTTTGCTGCGCGCCGGCTGCCATCACCGTGTCTCGATCCCGAGGCCGATGGATTCGTAGTCAGGGACGCTAACCACTACACCACCGAGGCGCATAAAACAATTCAAAAAAGCCAACAGCATCTGGTGTTCCCAGGCGGTCTCCCATCCAAGTACTAACCAGTCCCAATGCTGTTTAACTGCGCTGATCAGACGAGAAGCGGTGCTTTCAGCGTGGTATGGACGCTATATATATAATAGAAAATTATAAGTAAAAGAAGAAACGGCAAATTTATCATGCTATGAGAATAAAAACCCACTCTAATAGACAGAGTTTATTTCCACGACAGTTTCGACGCCCACTGGCATCCTCCTCGGGTGGATACAGAAACACAAATGAAACAAAACAAGAGGGAAAAACAGTTCAGGGATCGACCGTTAAGAAATTCGCACCTAGGTTGGATTCCATTCTCTCGAGACAGGAGGGGCATTTTCATTAAGTACATTCGCACAAATTTTAAAACTATCTTCCTGTTCTAAACATACAGATTCTATTATTTTTACATAATTATTACATTTATAATTAAATTTATTACATTTAATATTGCATAATTATTAATTACAGAAATTATAAATTTATTATTACATTGGTTATTACATTGTTGTTTATTATACAGAAATTATAAACCGAAAAACGAATGAAAAAAGGCGATTAGGAAATAATCCAGAGACCATTGAGAAATTCGCACCTAGGTTAGATATCGTTCTCCCGAAACCAGAAGGGCATTTTATTACAGGGTCAGCTTATAACTACATTTCCACAAATTAAAAATATCTTCTTGTTCTATACATACAGATCCTAATGTTTGACATAATTACTGCATATATTTATTTCCACATTAATTACTTCCATTATTACATTTACTAAAAGCGAGTAAGGAAACATTCCAATCCAGCGACATTTAAGAAATTCACACTTAGGTTCGAACACGTTCCCACGACTCCGTAAGGGATTTATTGACCAAGAATCTCATTAAAGGGTCTAACTTATAAGTACCTTCGCACAAATTAAAATTATCTACTTTTTCTATACACACAGATTCTATTATTTTTCTTTTGACATAATTATTACATTTATAAAGTACCTTACTTGATTCCCAATCTATAGCATGATTATTTTGGCTAGCGTGATAAAAAATGGCATTATTAGTATTACAACTTCTGAAGGCATATTTGTGTTCTTTGATACGGGTCTATTAGAGTGGGTTTTTATTCTCATATTTTGACCTTCACGTAAAAAAGTGAAGTTTTTTGCTTTTATCATGCTACTTATAAAAAAATGTAGCAATGCCTCATGGAAATAAATAATTTGTCACGCGACATTATCACGAAAGATTTGAACTTATAAAAACAACAAAAATATCATGCTCTCGTTATTCAAATATAACATTTGGACATTTCTTTGTAAATATCGTAAAGAGAACTTCTAATAACTTATAAAACTTCTAATAATGGAAATGTAATCCGAAAATAAATACAGAAATTACATTTCTGGAACCTGTTAATTCTTCAAGCTACATGTATGATATATACTCGTATATAAGGTGACCAGATTTTCTGGAGTTAAAAGCTGGATATCTCTTGAAAAATGAATAGAAAATATTGCGCTCGCTTACATCCAATAGCCGACTGGTATAAAATAGGTTGTAACATAAAATTATATTCACTGAATGCGCAAGTTCCTTAAAATCATAGTGCTTCCATGGAGTAATTTTGATAAAGCGAGACAGTAAAGTTTATCATCTCCCAAAGCAGGACATTTCCGCGTGCCCTAAAGTTTCTAGGGGACAGCGGGACATATAGCTCAAAAGCGGGACAGTCCCACTGAAATCGGGACGTCTGGTCAACTTATATATATATATAGTCTGAATACCCAGGATTGAGTATTTCGTACACAGATGGCGAAACTGTGAGGAAATACGCTCACATAAATGGTAAAAACATTTAAGAGACCAGTCGTAGAAAATTAATAATACCAGCACAGATTAAATATTGGTTACATTTGGCAAGTTTATATTCAGATATATATTTCAGTGTAAGAAATAACCAAATAATAGTAATAATAATAATAATAATAATAATAATAATAATAATAATAAGGAATTGACCGTGTTAAAATGAATGGGACTTATAATTTCGGTTGTATGCAAAGTTGCGATAGAATTTAAATGAAAAAAGTCTGGTATAGTGAGACCTATTTGGTTACCACGGTGGGATCTATTTGCGGTGCAACGGACTCTGTTTTTTTTAGCTGTAAATGTTTTCTTCATTTCGTGAACAATAAACAAATGAATTTTAATTGTTTTAATAAAATATATATTGCGAAGAAAAAATTTCGTTCTTAAAGTTCGAAATAAAGTAGTGCACTCTAAAAACTGTCCGCTGTGTGTACCTTAGAGCCAAGTGGAAGAAATTACTAAACATGCTCTGAAAAACATGAAGTACTTCGAGGTACATAAGTAGTATGACCGCAAAATGGGAGGGTGCAAGAATGTTGCAATGTAATTGCAAATGTTGATCAATGTTGCAATATGTTGCAAAGTGGTCATGCAACAAAGGGGGAGGGGTTGCGATGAAGGGGAGGACGCATGCAATGAAGGGGAGGGGTTATGCAACATCAATGTTGCAATGGTTATGCAACACCAATGCTGCAAAGGGGGTAAGGGTTATGCAACAAATCATTGCTGCAAAGGGGGAGGGAGGGATCTTTGGGGGGAGAGGGAAAGATGACCTCCCCCAAAGGGGTAGCCTTAACCCAAGAGAGGAAGAGAAAGGAGAAGGAGGAGGTCTTTGGGGGAGAAGTTGGGATGTCCTCACCACCCCAAAGGGAAACCTAACCTAAGCCTTAACCTAAGAAGGAGAGGGATGTTCGCCTGACTCCAGCCAGACGCATTATGAGCGTCCAGGAGATCCGCAGTTGCCATATATCACTTATTTATATATGGAGGGGTTACCAGAGAGCATTTATTTAGATGAGTTGCCAAATAGTGTTTTTAAATTATGTTCAGGTATACCTTATTAGAGTGAATTGCTAGATACCATCATTTATTTTAATTTTATTTACATGAGTTGCCAAATAATATTTTTATTTATATGAGGAGAATTGGCAGATACCACCATTTATTTTAATTTTATTTACATGAGTTGCCAAATAATGTTTTTATTTATATGAGGAGAGTTGGCAGATACCACCATTTAAATTAATTACTTATTTATTAAAAGCAAGAGTGACTTTCTCCTTAAATTTGTTCAGCAAGAGAACTAATTATTTAAACGAAACCCAATATTAACAATAAAAGAAATACATTTAAACCGAAATAAATAAAACACCATTACATCATTCTGTTTATTTAGACGAATTATTGGAATCAGAAATATATAGAAAATAAATATACACTTCTATACATACGATGGAATATATAGTATGATCAAAAATTAAAATAAAAAAGTATAACCATCAATACAGGAGAAATATATACACACAATAATATTAAATAATAAGTAAATTGAAAATAAATATACATCAAAATACATTCACTTTGTTTTACTGCGCAAAACACTGAACTCACACGCAATCGAGTCTACAGTCACATCATTATCGCTTTGCACTACCCAGTAAACACGGCTTAACATTATTTCACCGTCCAATTTAAAGGGATACCTATACTCTATGTAAATGGCCTTCATATCGTTCAATACTATTTTTGTACCTACTTTACATTCGGTTGGTTAGTTATCTTTAAACGATTTCATTCAAAAGCACCCACAAAGAAATCGTCGTTAACCACAACATCATTATTAAACATTCCTTTTCAATCGAGTGTCCATTCATCTACCAGCCAATTTTTCTACTTTTCTTGTAACCGTTGAAGAAATCGCTCTCAAAAAATTCGGAATAGATCCCATGTAATCTTTATAACAATAAATCTCTCACACCAACACAAGTTCTTTTACGGAACTCTTTTTTCGATGCATAACTCGCACGCTGCTTGAAGTATACAGTAGCTAATAATTCACAATGCAGGTTTACCACTTACCGGAACAAGAAAATGATTTGTAATTCCGTCGAATTAAGGGTAATATCCTGTAAGCCTTCCCATTATCTTAACCGTGCAGTATCTGACTCTGACGATGAGGCTATGATTCGCTCCAGCATTGACGGCTCCGGGTTGGGCGGGTACTCGCTCTGTTACTGAACGATGGAAAATCTAGCTCTATCTACGTTGTCGAACCCATGTTTTGTAGGAATTATAACTTCAATAAAGAGCAGAGATAAAATAATCCAGTTTCAAATACAAAGCAAAACTCCTAAAATACTCAATACAGAAGCAAGAGGGCATGCAAGCAAGCATAATAATAATAATAATAATAATAATAATAATAATAATAATAACAATAATAATAATAATAATTAGTAAGTAAATTTCGATCATCTACTTCTGTCATTACTCTGTGTCTAAACATTATAGTTAACAGCGAAAGCTTTACACAACCCACAAGAGACAGGCAAAACGTTCTCCATATTTTGCTCGGCAAAAGAACTACTTATTTAAACGAACACCAACATTCATAATAAAAGAATTACACAGGATTCTTTATATTGTACACTGGTTCATTAACTCACTATACATTTTAAATCAGTTTAAGAATTTATTTAGACGCAAAACGAGTCCCACAAGAAATACACATTAATATTAAAATGAAAACTTTACAGTAATCCCGACTTCTATGACATAAGCAAAAACTTTTAATATATTCTTAATCACTAGGTCATCCAGGGTACCCATTTATCTACCAACCAATTGTGCGGTAGGATGAACGTTTACCGTGCGCTAGCTACCTTCGCAGGGTCTCGAACCCGGAACCGTTGGATTCATAGTCAGTGATGCTAACCACCGATCCATGGTACATCATCATCATCAGAATAGCAAGCGCGCAACAGGGTACAGGGTTTTGGGGGATCCTCAGAAAGGACGGTGAGGGGAAATTTTCAAATTGATCCATGGCTGTCTACGCAATTACAACCATACTTATTGAGTGCTCACCCAACGAAAAAAATTGTACGAAAATTATAAGAACCCGACAGAGATTCCCGTGGTTATTATTATCATTATTATTAATATGGGGGAAACAAAGTATTAATTAATTTTTTAATTCTCTTTTTATTCTAAGATACAAAAATTCTTGTTTCCAGATAAAATTAATTCTCGATAAACTACGAACTAAGGACAACACACACACACACACACACACACACACACACACACACACACACACATTTTAAGCCTAACGTCTTTGATGATTAAAAAAAGAAAAAATACCCTATTCTAAATAACGCATCTGATATTTTAAGCAATACATTTAAATCTATAGCCGCAAGATTTATACTGTAACAATAACACTTCTTTTCGTTGTAAAGGACATCACATAATTTCACGCAGAATAAATACAAAAATATGGACTCAAATTCACCGGATTGTGAAGATGTTTAGTTTGTGGAAATGAACGTCTGGTGAGTGATAAAATATTAAAACCGATATTGCTTCATGTATCGGAAAATTTATCAATGTTGCAAGATGTTGCAAAAAGGTTATGCAACAAAGGGGGAGGTGTAGCAATGAAGGGGGAGGGGTTATGCAATGAAGGGGGAGGGGTTATACAATGAAGGAGAAGGGTTATGCAACAAAGGGGAGGAGTGAATGTTGCAAGAGCAACAAGGGTTATGCAACTTGGAGGCGGAGTTATCTCCCAAGAGAAAGAGAGGAGAAGGGGAGAGAGGAAGAGAGGTGTCCGCCTGGCAGGAGCCAAGTGCATATTAAGACTTCATCTGAGCGCCCGCTGTCTTATAAGGTGTAAATCCGCCAGTTGGCTCAGAAGACGTAAATGGATTGTTCAGTTGTACAGGTTGAGTTGCCAGATAGCGCTGGTTATTTACTAAAGCATATATTCTTGACGGTTGGCTTAGAAATCCGTCAGTCGGTTTAGAAGGCGTAATCAGCCATTTGGTATAATTAAATAATATCGTTTACAACCAAAAGAATTAAATAAAACACCATTACATCATTCTGTTTATTTAGACGAATTATTGGAATCAGAAATATATAAAAATACATATACAATCAAACGATGGAATATATATGATCAAAAAATAAAATAAAAAATAATAATAGTATAAGAAATATGAACGAGGAATATGTATATAATCAAAAAATAAAATAAAAAATAGTATAACCATCAATATAACAGTAGAGGAGAAATATATATATATATTATATATATATATATTATATATATATATAACACACACAATTATATTAAATAACTAAATATATTGAAAATAAATATATACACTTTATCTTCTACTGCATTTAACTAAAATAAAAAAATAAAATAAAAAATACAAAACGATGGAGTATAAACATCAATATAGCAGTACAGGAGAAATATATATATATATATATATATATATATATATATTATATATCTATATATATATATATATCTACACACAATTATGTTAAATAATTAAATATATTGAAAATAAATATACATCAAAATAAACTCACTTTGTTCTACTGCGCAAAACACTAAACTCACACGCAATCGAGTCTACAGTCACATCATTATTGCTTTGCACTACGCAGTAAACGCGGCTTAATATTATTTCACCGCTCAAGTTATAGGGAAACCTATACTCTATATAAATGGCCTTCATATCGTTCAATACTATTTTGTGCCAACTTTACATCCGGTTGGCAAGTTATCTTTAAATACGACTAGAATACAATCAAAAGCACGCAAAAAGAGGTCATCGTTAGCCACAACATCATTATTAAATAAAAGTTTATAAACACTCTTTTCCAATCGATGGTTTATTTTTACCGACCCGGGCTTTTCAATCGTGAACTCTTCTTCACACTGCATAGCGGCAGTTGAAATAATCTAAGTCGTTACGACAGCTACTCATGATATAAAGGAATAGTTCTTCAGGGTGAACGGTGTAGGTGAGCTCAGCCCTGTACCGCTCAAGTGCTTTCTACCAAAGTTCATGATATTAAGAGTCTAAACCTTTTAAATAAGCATCCAGCTCGAAACCATTCTCACCTTGTTCAGTCCTACACTCGGTAAACCCATCGAACAGAGCGGTGTATGCGTATTCAAGAACCGTATCAAAATAAAGCATATCCGTAATGCGCGCGTCTAATATAGGCTTCAGTTTGCGGAATCCGACGATTTCAAACATTCTGTCGAGGATGAAACGGTTTCGCTTAGGGACAAGAACGTTATTATCAGATGCATTCTTCCACATCAGTCGTATATCAATGAATGGCTGATCGTTATTTATACACAATGTACAAACAACGGCATATGAGGGGGTGCCACTAATCTTCTCTCTTCTTGTACCTACACCTGCAGGAATTTTATAACAATCCTCACTCCACTTCTCAACTACCACGAAGATTCTATTCATCTCCTCAACACTTAAATAAACAACATTCCGTTTGTTTGTTTGTCTACAAGTCGTTTCCAGTACATAGTTAATGGCACCGGTTTTACGCCTGAACACGCGCAACGACTTCGTCACGGACACATCGTACACGACATTGAGAATACTGCTCAAAGGAAGTTCCATCGTATTCGAGGAGGGCACGCCCAGTCGGTTCAAGCTCTGAGATGACTATGAGCCACATGCAACGGATCGGCTCGACGGGAGGAGTGAGTCACACCATAAGCTGATGAAACGTGTACGGCGCTGTTCCAACATGTAAGAGAATACTTGTATCCCATTATATTGGGTAGGTGTTTTGAGAAATTTTCCGATACATGAAGCAATATCGGTTTTAATGTTTTATCACTCACCAGACATTCATTTCCACAAACTAAACATCTTCACAATCCGGTGCACTATTTGAGAGAAACATATGCCCATATTTATCCTTTTTGTTTAACAATCGATACTCGTCTCTAAATCTGTTAAAAACTCACACAGGCCATTAGCCACAACCTCACTACAAACCTTGTCATGATATATATTAATATAGTGGTAAAAATACTTAAGATTCTCCATGATGACAAGATTTACATTCTCAGTCGCAGGGTACGAGTACTCGGTATGATGCAACATGACATAATATCGCTGGTCGCACCACTCATCAACAGGACTCACTATCCACATCCGTTGCTTCTCTTCTGCACGTGTTGTATCTTCTACTTCACAGTATATGTAAGCTTTTATAAAGTTTAGTCCTACAACATAGTTCAATACATCACTTGTACCACGAAATCCTACAATGCTCTCGCCAGAATAGCCGTAGAGTATTTGTACCTCTTGCTCCTTCGCACGATTCAAAGTAGCCTTAAAAGTATCAAAGAAGGATGGAGTAGGGAGTTTTTCAGCATCCACCACATCTTGGCACTTTGCAGAATACCACTTCATAAACGTCGAACACGCAATATTAAAGGTAGCCATTACTATTTTTCGTCTACGCGGGAGAATACACATCTGAGGTCCAGGGCTTGCTGCGATCAACTGAGCACGCAGGGAAGAGATATGCCCAGGTAGTAGCAGGAGTCACGTGATCAATCATACAGGTCGGCGGAGCTTAGAAGTTTCTCCTGTACACACGCTGGGCGGGTACCTCATCGTCTTTCACGGTTCTGTGGGAGAAGAGAAAAGCAAGACTGTAGAATATAAGGGTCATCACTTAAATATTTATTATATTTTGTAAATGACCCACTTAGGAGTGTGACGTGTTAGAAATGGATTCTGTAGAAAAATTCAGGTTCACGAGCACATCCACATGTATTATATCGGGCCCTACAGAATGTGGTAAAACTGTGTTTATGCTTAAAATCATTAAAGAAAAGGGAGAGATGTTCTCAAAATTTGTGCATAAAGTTATATGGTGATTTTCGACGTATCAATCAATGTTCAACGAGTACCAAGATGATATTTTGTTCCACAAAGGTGTATATGACTTTAATTCGTTAAAGAGAAATGAACATAGTCATTGTAATTGACGATCTCATGTTGAAGATGGATAAAACGTTTGCCGAGACATTTGCAGTATTCTCTCACCATCTTAACATAAGCGTGTTCTTCATCAATCAGAATATATTTTTCAAAAATAGATACATGCGCGATGTGTCGTTAAATACACAATATCTAGTCTTATTCGCGCAACGTAGAGATGTATCACAAATTGGGATATTAGCCAATCAAATAAATGCGAAAAACCACTTTTTTCTACGTGAAGGTCAAAATATGAAAATAAAAACCCACTCTAATAGACAGAGTTTATTTCCACAACAGTTTCGACGCCCACTGGCATCCTCCTCGGGTGGATACAGAAACACGAATGAACCAAATCAAGAGGGAAAAACAGTCCAGGGACAGACCGTTAAGAAATTCGCACCTAGGTTAGATCCCATTCTCCCGACACCGGAAGGGCATTTTCATTAAGTACATTCGCGCAAATTTAGAACAGGAAGATAGTTTTAAATTTGCGCGAATGTACTTAATGAAAATGCCCTTCCGGTGTCGGGAGAATGGGATCTAACCTAGGTGCGAATTTCTTAACGGTCGGTCCCTGGACTGTTTTTCCCTCTTGTTTTGGTTCATTCGTGTTTCTGTATCCACCCGAGGAGGATGCCAGTGGGCGTCGAAACTGTTGTGGAAATAAACTCTGTCTATTAGAGTGGGTTTTTATTTTCATAAGCCAATCAAATGTTCCCGAATCAGCGTAAGGAGTTTTTGGAAGTTTATAAAGAAGCTACAAGCCCGCGTTAAGGATATTTGCTTTGCGACCTTCATCCGCGAAACACGTTTAGGGTGCTTCTAAGAACGAATATATTTCCAAACGAGCCTGAAACGGTGTATATTCCAGAATGACAAAGAGGCTAAAGAAATACTATGACTTAATAAAAATTTATCATCGACTGCCCCGGGCAATGCAGCAGATATTTGCTAAAAATATCGACTCCGACTTTTTAAAATGCCTCTGTGAAATCTGTCTTAACGTTATAAATTGCAATGTATCAATGAAACCACCTCAGAAGGCTCGCCTACGCCGTTACAAGAATGTAAAACGTGCACTCGCTCGTAAAAGTCAAACTGTAGGGAAGAAAAAACGAATTATTGTACAAAGAGGAGGGTCATTCCTCCCCATCTTATTTTCAGTTTTGGGTCCTTTACTGACTAGATTAATATAATGAAGAAAGTGGTAGTGATTCCACACGAGGTGTATGCTTCACTGCAAAGTTCAAAGAATCCAGACACGGATCTAGATCCCCGTAAAAGCAGGCTTAAAAGAATGGAAAGCGAATTGTTAACCCTATTAAACAGTGAAAAAACACCTGATGAGAAAAGAATCTTATACCAAGAAGCTCTGCAGAAATTTCTTCACGAGTACGAAAATTATAAGAACCGACAGAGATTCCCGTGGTTATTAGGCACAGCACGGGGAACGATGGACATGGTGACATAGGACCTGTGTCCGACGATAGAGCTGACCAACCAAAGATTAATGGGTCGGCCACACAACATATCGAGCATGTATTAAAAAGCACCCTCCCACATACATTGAGGAATAAAGGTTTAAGTCTTTATAATCTATTGAATGAGGATCCCACCATACAATGGACCGATACAGGTGAGATCATTGTGGAAGGAGCAAAGGTACAGGGATCGAATATCGTAGACATCGTCCATGATCTGGTGAGAAAGTGGGATAGGCCCTCACCATCAGGATGGAAGCATATTAAAGCAAGACTACAACAAATAAATGTCCCCAAAACAATGATAGGAAATCTGAACAGGTTAAAAGACTTGGAACATGCATCGCACGTGACACAATTGAAGACGCCATCCCCCGGCGGTAACACCTCTGAAGAGGAGAAAGAAGAGGTTAAACAACGATCAACCCTACCCACGTGCCTCTAAAATACGCAAATGGCTAACATATTAAGAAGACGTTATTATGATATTTCTAGCCCAGCTCCTACGGAGGCGTAGATAGACTGTACAGAAGTGTTTACGGAGTAGGGAAAAAAGATGTTGAGAGTTTTTTGCGGGAGCAGGATGCTTATACACTTCATAAACCTGTGAGAAAAAGGTTTAAAACAGCCAAGACAACAGCTGCTTCGATTGACTCTATTTGGCAAGCAGATTTAACAGACATGCAAAGATATTCAGTGTATAACGATGGTTACCGCTACATCCTATTCATAATAGATGTATTCTCTAGATATCTGTGGCTAATTCCTCTGAAAAATAAATCGCCTGAAACAGTTGCTAAAGCCACCAAAACGTTAATGTTGAAAGAAAACAGGGTTCCTGGCTATTTTTGTACGGATATGGGGAAAGAATTTATAGGCCGAGCTTTTCAGAACATGTTGACAGAGTTTAATATCAGCTACTACACTACCAATTCTATACATAAGGCATCTTTAGCTGAAAGAGTTCAACGTACCATAAAGGAACGCATGCACCGCTATTTTACACATAAAAACACATACAGATTTCTAGATATTCTGGAATCATTGGCCTCATCCTACAACCGCTCACACCATCGCACGATTGGGACAACACCTAACGAAGTTTTAGAAAGAGGTACGCGCCCAGAGGTGAGAAGAGATGGAGCACCACCACTGCACTCTGCACATTTGAAAATCAATGATTATGTAAGCCTGTCCGTTCGTGAAATAAATTCGCGAAGGGATTTGAGCAAGAATGGACACGCGAGATTTTTAAAGTTAGGGCTATGAAATCTAAAGACGAGATAATGTTGGATTACGTAGAAGATTTGAATGGGGAAGAAATCGCAGGAGGCTTTTACCGCGAGGAGTTGCAGAAAGTGACATTTAATTTAGGAAAAAATGTGTTTAAAATTGAGAAAATTTTAGGAAGCAAAGGTTCCTGAAAGAGAAAAATGTACCTGGTGAAATGGCTAGGATACCCAGAAAGCTTCAACACCTATATAAAAGCTGATGCAACAATGAAGCTTAAACAGTATGCAACATGGCGCCTAACCATTTCTACGTCACACTCCCGTCCTCGACCCTGTCTGTACACCCTAAGAACACACTAGCCAACTTTGTAACAGAACTCCACGGACCCATTGAATTGGGTCGTGATACGTATGAGGTGGGTATATGCGAAATTCAGTTGAATACCCTTTTTTTAAGTATTAATTATAAAGAACCCGTTTTTACGATTCTTAGAGACTGTAATGAGTGTGAAAAAGCCGGGGTAACTCGGGATGAAACCATGCGTACCGCACTGACTGAGGATGCACGGTATTACAATACAGAAGTAACACTAGGACCAGGTCACTATGGTGAGGCCGAGGATGTTGTGAGAGACTTAAACGTAAGTTTAAAAAGCTCAAATCTTACGGGCGATTTAGTATACGAAATCGTAAACAATGATCCCCATGCATGCACTGTGGCCCTAAAATCGCAGGCTAACCGAAATATTAAAGACCAAAGAGTGTTCAAAATTATGACCGATGGACGATATCGATCAGTCATCCAAAGAGATACATTTCACGAGGCAAAAACGACTTGTCCAGCCTAATGCATCAGTTGAAATTGGAGAAAAGGGTTGACTGCTATAAACCCCCAGACATGTGCTATATTTACAGCAATATAGTGGAGCACCAGTTTGTTGGGGATACCCAGGCACGCCTGCTGCGCATTGCTCACATTCCCAACCATAGAGGAAGGAGTTTGAGTATTACATATGACAGGCCCCATTATGTGAATGTCGCAGCTAATCTAATAACCAATATCTCAATATATATAAGAACGAGTGAGGGAAAAAATTTCCCATTCGGTAACGCAAGCTTAACAGTGAAGCTGCACTTTCGACGCACTGAGTTATAATGGACAGAAAGCCTTTCACAGTCTATCGAGGTATGAGATACCAGTGTGGTAGTGGACTTGGATCCATTTTTTCAACCATATTACGTACGGCTGTCCCCTTGCTGAGGGGTGCCAGATATCTCGGGAGGAAAGCGTTACAATCAGGTCTTAACACAGAAGACATATTGGCTGGGGCTAAACCTAAAGAAGCTCTAAAAAGACACTTAAAACGTACACGGGACGCGGTGGTGGGAAGAAGAAGAGGGCTGTCCAAAAGAAGGGATTACCACCACGTGGCATTACACGTAAAAGGATATAAAAAAGAAGTGCTTTAAGCGAATGAAACCTATGGTTGACCATTTTTTGACTGATATAAGCGAAGGACATTGATCTCATGAATCATAGTTTGTTTAGTACTTATCGAGAGGAGGCACTATTTCTAACTCGTCATGGCACGCTTCATCCATCCGTGTAGTTCACAATGTTGTAAATGTGAGCTGTCCCTCTTTGACATGCCTCCAACTCAAGTTTCTATTGAACACAATGACTTTATAACACTTAACCCTTTAAACACAATTAGTTCCCCGAGTGCCCCCATAGAATTCGTGATACCCAGCTCAGGCCCTTACTTTTTTGATCCAAGCTGTGTGCACATGTACGCTAAACTACGTATAGCCCATTTTGATGGAAAGGACTGATGACAAATATGCTGTATACCCTGAAACAAACTTTCTGCACTCCTTATTCAACCAGTGTGACGTATATTTAAATCAGGTCAACATATCGGCAGGAATGGGGTACTACCACCTACGATCCTATCTGGAAAATGTGCTGAACTTTTCCAAAGAAGCGAAGGATACCTTTTTAAGTGCCGAGGGCTATTATCAAGCTAAAGACGAAAGTAGTATAAAGGACAAATTTAAAAATTCTAAAAAGAAGATATATGAGTGTTTTGGACGCCTGCATACAGACTTCACATTCCAGGAGAAGTTGCTTGTGAACGGGGTGGATATGAAAATAAAGCTCACCCGCACGAATCCTGAGATCTGTTTAAATCTGGATGCTGATCAAGAAGAGGGAGCAAAACCCGTTGTGATTCACATTATGGAGACATACCTCCGCGTACGGCGAGTGAAATTAAGTTCACCAAAACAAATAGAAATTGAGAAAAATTTACTAAACGCCACAGTAAAATACCCAATTAACAGAGCACAGATCAAACTATACACGGTGCCAGCAGGGTTGGCATCGAAGCAGATAGAAAACATCGCCCTGGGAAATCTACCTAAAAGGATATTAATCTGGATGCAGGACCATGCTTCGGTGAATGGAAAATATAAAAAGAGTGCCTTTAAATTCGAGAATTTCGGCCTTAAAAATAATCTATACGTTAATGGCATTGCGTTGGGCGGGGTATGGATATGGATTATTCATCAGACGCTGTGTTCCCGCTTTGCGCGAGAGCATATAGTAATCTGGCCCATATTGCAGGTGATTGTGATGAGCTCGGGAATGGGGTAACGCAGAAAGAATTCGTCGATCAATTTAACCTTTATCCGTTTGACATCACACCTGACTTATCTGCTAGTGTAAATACACACTTAAGTCCACAACAGAGTGGAAACATCTCAGTCAGATTGGAATTCGCCAAGCCTATAGACGCGCCTATAAGTGTACTAGTTTACCTCGAGTCACAAGCCCTAATAGAAGTAGACAGATTTAGGAGCGTTGTCACTGACTTTTAAAATGGATGCGAATACACTTCAGAGAGTAATGAATAGTGAACGAATCACACGTTCCAAATTTATCGGTGTGTTTGCGAAGAATGAAACATTGAAATTGCCATCTACGAGAAATTGCGGTAGCCTTATTGTAAACACAGATGTTATTGGTAGTGATGGGATTCATTGGTTTGCAATCTATTTTAAAAATAGGGGCCGCATGTACTATCTTGATTCACTCGGCACTCAATCCCATATTCCCGAAGTTGTGTGGAATCCCTTCCGGCTACAAGGATATTTTAGTAATACGTGTGGGATGTACTGCCTTTCATTTCTCATGCATATGTCACGTGGTAAAGAATTTATAAATTTTTAAAAATTATTCGATCCGTGTCACACTCAACGAAACGACGAAATGGTATGCAGACAGATAAAAAGCCGCTTTCC
This sequence comes from Bathynomus jamesi, assembly GCA_023014485.1. Classification (NCBI taxonomy): domain Eukaryota; kingdom Metazoa; phylum Arthropoda; class Malacostraca; order Isopoda; family Cirolanidae; genus Bathynomus; species Bathynomus jamesi. Next base: position 65,778 of record JAJOZX010005008.1, on the reverse strand, counting down.
AATTGTGCGTACTCGTTGTATAGTATGATGTTTTGTTCGTGTGCATATATATATATATATATCTGTAACCAATAATGTTAGTTTGTATATCCTGTAGTTTAAGATGGTTATTGTACTAAAAACATTATTTCTTTCATTTAATAAATTGATGAAAATACATTGTCTTCTTACCCGAAAAAAAAAGATCGAAACATAAAAAAAATACTTACATTATTTCGTTAATGATGTGACAATCGTTGGGTTGACTGCTCGGTAAATCTTCTATCTCCGTATTCAGGTCTACGACAGGGGTTTCTTCAAAACGAAAAGATTGTATAACACGTATCAAATCCTCATCGGACCTTAAAGGAGAAAGAATAATTCATTAGTTCATACTGAATCCTTTTTTAGTAAAAACCCAATTGTTTAAAACATATGCAGAGTATAGATATAGTAAGAGTATTACAATGTGACGATATCTTTGATCCGCTCAGAGAAGTTCCTTTAAGAGAAAATGCCGAATAACATTTATTACAGAATTTATAAAATTATTTAAAACATGCAAAAGATTGCTATAAAAAAAATTCAATGAATCAAAAACAGGACTTTAGCATAATATTAATTGCAAAGTAATCTATAATTTCGAATACTTAAATGAAGCATTTTTAATGTGATGAGATGAATTACTACAACCCTCCATATATATGATGAAATAATCCAGAACACTGCTCTTTCTCCTAATGACAGGCACATTAAATAAATAAGAAGTTTGCGAATAATTGGCTACAAAAAATAAAATTACAGGCTCTTACATTTCTACAGCAGTCCCTTGCGTCGGATCGTAAGGAGCGTCATTGCAAATATCATCCCTGTCAGCCGCGTTAAAAAAATTAATTGTGGACAACGCTACAATGTCACCATCTTGATATAAATCCGGTAAACTATAAAGTTCTTGATTCATGGCGGAGGGAATGTTTATTCACTGGCGAAAATAACTACTGTGACTCTCAGCTGAAAATATTTCCTTTTATAGGCATGATCCCCAAGCACCACCCGAAAAGACTAATAGGCGGTTCGTAAGTTTAATGATTGGTTGTCAATGTAACTGGGCGTGGCTATGATAAATTTGTGTACCAATCGTAACACCTGTACTACTGGTCCACGCTTTGGACGTCCTGATTGGTCGACTAACGGTGTCTTTATCTTCTCTCCGTAGATTTAATGCTCACATCGTGTATTGCCACTTGCAATCTCTACCTTGACAATATTTGCATTTGCGCCCGTACTATTCTCGGTTTTCCCATTTTAGAACCCACCCCTTTATTCAATATCCCTCGCCCCTTTGCAACATTGATCAACATTTGCCATCTCTATCACGACAATATTTCGCATTATTATTATTATTTGCGGTCATACTATTCGATCCTCAACTGTGGTTCATGTATTCGGCTTGACTTTTTACCTGCCAATTCTCGCGTAGGAGTGTGATTAAATTGTGTTTAGCTCGTGAAAATGAATGTCTGGTTGGGTTGGTAGATAAATGGGCGCCCTAGGTATCCTAGTGGTTAAGATGCTGGGGTGCTGGTTGAGAGATCGAATCCAGATGGTGACATTTCTTGGTACATACAATCCCTGATGAGCCGGGTGTACCTATGTGAAGTGGAGAGTAAAAGAAGCCAACTCACCACTTCATCCTCAAGAGGAGGAGCGATAAGCTTAATCGAATCATCGCAATAATAATAATAATAATAATAATAATAATAATAAACCTTTCCATTTTTCATTCATTCATTTTATTTCAATAACAGCTACAATGGAGAAGATACCACACAAACTACACGCAAAGAAAAATAGTTCGGATTCAATGTTAAACTGTAGGTCTAAGGCGGGTGACAAGTTTGATCTTTGCCAAAATGAACAATTCGGGGAGAAGGAAAACCGATTTAGCTTATTATTACTAATGTAATTTACACCACAATTAGGTTCCAGTTACAAAGAGAATCTATGGTTTAAATTTATTGCATAAATTCCTCGTATGTATATTTTTTCCTTCTCTCTCTAAAAGGTCTTTTGAAAATCTGTGTATTAAATATATTCTCCATTATCTTCCAGAGAATATATAGTCTGAATCATAGGTTAGGTTAAGTTCAAGTGCCAGCATGCTGGAGCGAACCAGGGTCTCAGCCAAAATCTGCACAAGGAATCAATTATGTTTTATAGTTTAATAAAATGAATTGTTGATTCTCTTTTTTTCAAATTTTCCCTTTATGATCTTATCGAGAAGATTTTATAATAAAGAAATTATAAATATTTTTGTTTTTCTTTTCATTCCTTTATTTATATTTTAAAAAAATTTTGCTGTGATTACTTACGGCCATCATAAACCAACTCGGTAAATGAGTTCCAATATACTTCTGAAAAATTAAAGCTATGAATATTATATCCATATAGAATAAACAAAACTTTCTTGGTGTTTGTGTGTGGTTTGTGTGTGCCGTCTTCAGTTTTTCGACTATATATATATATATATATATATATATATATATATATATATATATATAGTGTGTATATATATATATATATATATATATATATATATATATATATATATACAGAGGAATGACAAAAGTAAATAGACCCTTTAGGTGAAGTTAGCTAAAATAATTATTTTTTCTTTTATATATATATATATATATAAATAAAGTGTGTATTGATATTTTTGTTTGAAATTAGTTTGAAAACAAATGAATAAAGGAATTCTGTTCTTGATTTCGCGGATTTTGGTTTATAAAAAATATAGAAGGTGTATAGAAAGGATTGTCAGAAGTAAATAGACACAGTATACATTCTAAGGTTTTAGAATAAATGAAAGCGTTTCATGAATTATAGGTAAATTGAATATTATTCTTAGAGAATATGTTATTGGAATAATGTATAATATAAAGAGTCCTGTGTATTTCTTTCATTATTAATATTAAGTTGAACTATTTCTTTTGCTAAGCCAATTGTCTAGTGTATTTCTTTTATTGTTAATATTGGGAATCGTTTAAATAATTAGTTCTCTTGCCGAACAACTTTAAGGAGAAAGTCGATCTTGCCTTTAATAAATAAATAAATAAATAAATAAGTGGAAACTCGTCTAAATAAGTTAAAATAAATGGCGCAACCTGGCAACTCAACCTAATAAGTTATACTTGAACAATTAAAAACATATTTAGCAACTCATGTAAATAAAATTAAAATAAATGGTGGTATCTGCCAACTCTCCTCATATAAATAAAAACATTATTTGGCAACTCATGTAAATAAAATTAAATTAAATGGTGGTATCTAGCAACTCACCCTAATAAGGTATACCTGAACAATTAAAAAACACTATTTGGCAACTCATCTAAATAAATGCTCTCTGGTAACCCCTCCATATATAAATAAGTGGTATCTGGTAACTCATGACCCTCTATATAACCGCTGCTTGGCCCCTGGACGTTCATAATGCGTCGGACTCCGGTGGAATAAAGAACTCTCTCTCTCCTTCTTAGGTTAAGCCTTTAAGGCTTAGGTTAGGTTTCCCTTTGGGGGTGAGGACATCCTACCTTCTCCCCCAAAGACCTCCTCCTTCTCCTTTCTCTCTTAGGTTAAGGCTACCCCTTTGGGGGAGGCCATCCTCCCTTCTCACCACGAAGATTCCTCCCTCCCCCTTTGCAGCATTGATTTGTTGCATAACCATTCCCCCATTTGCAGCGTTGATGTTGCATAACCCTTGCAACATTGATGTTGCATACCCCTTCTGTTGCATAACCCCTTTGCCCCATTTATCAACATTTGCAATTGCACCATTCTTGTACTCTCCCATTTTGCGGTCATACTACTTACATACAATACATAGTAGGTCGATAGTAGACAGAGAGAGAGTAGGTGAAACATTTATCTTCTTGACGAGTGGTGTCCTCTGGAACTGAATGAAAAATACAAAAAGTATCCTTCCAGAGATTAAAGAAGATCTCTCGATATACTTTCAGCGTACTTTTGGTCAACTGAGTATACTTTTTACATACTTTACACCCAGAATACATTTAGTCCTTTTTTTCGCTCGAATCTAAGGAACACGCAGCAGACTTTTTTTTAAGTGTATTCTCTCTCCCTGTGAATTTATAAAGTTAATCCTTTCAGTACCAATGTAATGTTTCACACGAAATAATAATATAAATCGTAGTTTGTAGTAAATGCAACTTTTCTACAAATGCTTCTGCATGTTCAATACAGGTTCAGTTCAGCTGTTGAAAAGGAACCCAAAATATATGTAATGTAAGTGAATAGTTACTAAAGTAAAGTTATTCCGAATGAAACAGTGATGAAAGTTAAATCTATAATTAAGGATCAACTTCCAACCCATATAATTTCTTAAGAGAAAAAAGTGACTCCATATTTTGTTGAAAACGTTCCATTTATGATGGAAATCGCTGAGGTTCTTTGAATATTTAAAAATTGTAAGAACCATGGTTGCATTTTCATGTTAATTTTATATTACATCGTTAGTGGGTAAATTACAATTCCTTTTCTGCATAGAAATGTTGATTAGAGATAGCGGTTCTAATGACTATCTATAGAATTATATATGTATAGTATTAAGGAATATAAATTTTCGGATCACCTGAAGATCAGGGCCCCAACCTTCTTTAGTTAGCTTTATAAGGCTAACTAACGAAAATATAACGACCTAACCTAACCAAACGTCAAGGGCGTACAGTTGACCTAACGATTGGTTAGGTTAGGTCGTGATATTTTCGTTAGTTAGTCTTATAAGGCTAACTAAAGAAGGCTGGGGGCCCTGATCTTCAGGTGATCCAAATTTTCTTTATAAAAACCCACTGCTTATCTACAGTATAGCAACATAGAATTATTAACGTTTTAAAGGAAGTTATTTAAACATTTTCTGATTGGTTTTTGTAGTTGTGTTTCGTTTGTATTATGTTTTAAGATATTTTCTTCACTTATCCTTTCACGAAAAGCAAAATTCCTTACATCATCATAATGATAATGACAAACTCTTCCCCCATCCGTTGTTTCCCACGCTCACCCCAGTGATTATGCGTCATTGTAAACTCCTCCTACTTTGAGTGCTTAGCCAGCCCCTTGACTCTCTCGATCCCGCCTTCTTTTCTGCTGAAAGAGAGTGAAGGTTGTAAGGCCGACTCCGGTTATTGACCTACATTCGTGAAGTCACTAAAAGAAAGTAGATGTAAGTTAACCTTCAAATGTCATTGTCACATTTTTTAAAATTTCTATTTTCCTTATTATTATTATTATTATTATTATTATTATTATTATTATTATCCCCAGCTCCTTGAGTGATAACTCGGATATAAGAAAACAATTTCGAAGCCTTTGTGCTGAAGCGAATATGACGATAAGGAACTTCCGGTTCCGTACAAGTGAAGCTAAAGACACTCTCTTTCGTACTTTCTGCGGTAATATATACGGACAGCAACTCTGGGTGAATTATAAAAAAGGTTCTGGCAGAACCCAATATTTGCTGTACAACAGATCTTTCAGACTCCGACATAAATTATTTCCCCGAGATGGTCAGCTTCGCAAATGTTTGCTACCCGCAATGTTCCGAACTTCCCAGAGGTAACAAGACGTGCTCAATACAGTCTGATGCAAAGAATTAAAAAATCTATCAACCCGATTATCCGAGCCGGATGTCTTGTAAGCTATGGAATTCATGGTATGAAACTTAACTTCAACATTACTGTATTACTTCTCATTAATTGTATATATTTCTATCCTTAGTATGTGAATTGTCATTGCATTCTAATGTCAGTTCGTATTATTAATAGTTGTCATGTGGACTATGGTCTGCCAATAAACTTTTTCATTTTCATTATTTTACATAAATATTTTTATGAATAGTATTTAATTTGTTAAAAGTTGCTTATATCTGGGAATCGTTTTGTTTATCAGGGCCATTTTTTGCTTAAAAAAAAATGGAAATAATCATTTATACTTACTGTATATTATTGTTTATCTCTGAAGTGCATAATAAATTTATCTTAATGTACGCAGTTTAATAATTTCAATAGTCAGTTAAGGACCCAAAGGTACAGTTCTACGTCGATATTATTTGCATTTATAAGTCACGGGTAAGAAATCAAATTCTGTTTATTTAATGAAATTTGTGCTAGACAATTTTTGTTAAAAAAAAAATTCACATGAAAACTATACTACTATGCAGTTCTTTAACTGTTAATTCTGATACTTTGATGTTGAATTCATTATATTAAGAGTTATAACAAATGTCTTTAAGAAGAATAACTATGAAGAATATTTTTTTGAACTTCGAATAAAAGAGACTCCATATCCTTTCTGCATGTGTTATCTGCGGGTCAATTATTTAATTCATATATTGCATTACATTGTTATTATATGTTATTAAATTGCAGGTTCCGTCCTCAGCGTATGCAGTTCCGCATCTGAAAGTTTATTATATCTTTTAAATGGAGTGTTTTATTTTTATGCAGGAAGGAGGGGCCAAGGGCGAATATCCACAAAAATGCCTCTCCATAGATGAAAAAGGAGCGAGCCGAAATCAGTTTCCGATGCTGTTTCTTTTAAATTTTGAAGAGTGTGTAGTGTGTAAGATGCGTGTATATGTACTGAGGAATAGAGGGAGAATCATGCATGCGGGACTGCTCACAAGGTAAAATTAATGAGACACGGAAAAAGATCGGCTAAAGAGGACAGTGACAAGAGAAACGGGAGTTCCAGCACTCCTTGTCTTCTGCCTAACTTTCCCCCCGGAGCAATTCCTTGGTCGATCGGTGTCTACAGGCTCCTCCCATGAAATGTATATATTGTTTCCATTATTATTTTAAGTAATGTTAGTGTGCGCGTGAACACATTTCTAGTATACGAACTCCGTTTGGTGAGACGCCATTTTTTCCCTCTTTGGTCGACTAGTGGCATCATTATACTGTAGTAACTTTGCTGACATTGGAACGAAAAGCAGGAAAAGTCTTCCATCATGTATCTGAACTGCAGTCTGCAGGTGAATTATTAATTTTCATGAACACTTATGTAAAACATTTTGATTATATGATATAAATAGGAAATATACATGCCATGATTTCTCTATTACATTATTATTATTGTTGTTGTTAACGTAAAAATGCATTTTAAGTGTATTTTAATAAACTGCAAAATGAGCATTTCCATAATACACCAAAAAGCGAATTTGGTTTTTAAAACATATATACAGTATAACTTAATTCTGGCTACGTTGTGGCTAGTGTCGTAACACCGCTTCCCGTCAAACAACGAAGTTAAGCGACATTGGGTCTGAGTAGTAATTGGATAGGGAACCGTCTTCAGCGTTCAGATTATGTATCGACCCCCAGGGCCGACGAGAGCTGCCACGGGCCCTGGGGAAGGATTGGTATATGAGCACAGTAGTATAGCCGCAAAAGGGGAGAGTGCAGGAATGTTGCAATTTGTTACGCAATGTTGCAATAGGGGGTGGGGGTTGTTGAAAATGGGGGTGAGGGTTGTTGCAAAGGGGGGTGTTGCAAAAATAAAAAATAAAAAAATACCCCCCAAAGGGCCCTTTGTTGCCAACCGGGGTTGCAAGGGGCATGCAACTTGGAGGCGGAGTTCTCCCCCAAGCTATTCCCCCCAAAGGGCCAGAAAGGAGAGAAAGGAGGAGAGGTGTTCACCTGGCAGGAGCCAAGTGCATATTAAGACTTCAGCCGAGTAGGCGTTGTTTTATAGGCTCCTAATCAGCCAGTTGGCTGAGCCAAGGGGGGGAGGGGTACACCTGAAGGAGAGAGAGAGAGAGTAGTTGCCTTTGATTGCAAGACATGCAACTTGGAGGCGGAGTTCTCCCCCAGGCTATTTTCGTTTACCTAACCTAAGAGGCCTCTATGGGGTTTTCCCAAAGGGCCAGAAAGAGAAGGACCAGAGGTCCTTGCTCGGCTGGGAGCCGAGCTTGCAATGACTCCGTCATCAGCTTCTCGGTCTTTTATAAACCTCTAATCCGCCATGTTGCCAGATACCACCATGTATTCAGTTGCTGAGTTGCCAGATAGCGCCATGTATTCAGTTGCCAGATAGCAAAAACCATATAAAATACCACAATATATGATGGTAGTTAATTGGATTCATCGATTAACTACCATCATATATTCTGGTATTACTTAATTTTTATTATAAATATTTAAGTCACGAATAACGAAACGAAAAGAAAATTTACGAAACAAATCAAAACATACGGTCGTCATTCCCCACCCATCTGTGGATATTATATATATATATATAATAAACTAATGAACCACTCGTGTACACAAACCATATAAAATACCGCAATATATTTATATAGTTAATCAATTGGAAGATTCAACCATATAAATTACCACAATATATTTCTATAGTTAATCAATTGGAAGATTCAACCATATAAAATACCACAATATATTTATATAGTTAATCAATTGGAAGATTCATTTAAAGTTGAAATTACCCAAAACACAATCCGCTATAACGGGGCTGGACGACTAATGACATCTTTATATTTTCTCCAATAGATTTAATGCACGTATTACCCCGACCTAATCCCCCATCTGTGTTTATATATATATAGAAAGAATCATAATAATCGTGTATATTTGGCAACCCTTATATATATATATATATATATATATATATATATATATATAAATTGAATTTCGCCGAATTAAAACCAAAAAGCATGCTCGTACATTCCCCCATCTGTTTGTATATGAACAACTCGTGCACACACACACACACACACACACACGAGGAAAGGACTGGGTCAATTCGAAGAACACCTGTTTGTTGAGAGACCTTTCTTCCACACCGCTCTTGATAAGTCTCCCTTCACTCCAAATCTTAACTTTCTCACACCACACACACCACACACACACACATGCCTCTTTATATATTATGAAAATCAGGAAAAATACCAAACGTATATTAATTCAAATGAAGCTAAACGTATATTAATTTAAAACAAATGAATTTTCTCCTTTTAAGAGAATCATTTATAATAAGAAATTAATTACTCAATATAAGAAATTAATCATTAAACGCACGCGAAACACACGTGTTTTCCTGAGACCTTTTGAGGTAGGACGCGAACCTACATTCGTCAAAAAATTAGCTCAGACGAAATACACACAAATCTTTCACCTTACCTTTATATATATATATATATATATATATATATATATATATATAGAAAGAGCCATATTAGCTGCGTCTATTTAATTTTGCCATTCCTTATATATATATATATATATATATATATATATATATATATATATAAATAAATGGGCTTTCACCGAATTAAAACAAATCACTAAACAATTAAAAGAATTCGCTCTATTATGCATTTTTCTAAATTAACACAGTTTTTTGTCAGAGGAAGTGAGCATTCGAAAGTTATTACTTGTGCAGAATTTTCTCAATTTAATGTTTCACCTTACCTTATATATAATATATATATATATATATATATATATATATATATATATATATAGAAAGAGCCATATTAGCTGCGTCTATTTAATTTTGCCATTCCTTATATATATATATATATATTATATATATATATATATATATATATATATATAAATGGGCTTTCACCGAATTAAAACAAATCACTAAACAATTAAAGTATTCGCTCTATTATGCATTTTTCTAAATTAACACAGTTTTTTGTCAGAGGAAGTGAGCATTCGAAAGTTATTACTTGTGCAGAATTTTCTCAATTTAATGTTTCCGTTTTAAGCTTCTCAAATACCATTAAAACAAATTTCATGATTTTCACTAATAAAAGAAATGTATATCTTGATGAATTTAGTGTTAATGAAATCGTCATAAAGGAGTGTACTGTAACAAAATTTCTTGGTGTAATGCTAGATAAGAATTTGCAATGGAGTGATCATGTAAATTATATCGCGAAAAAGATTTCAAGGAGCGTTGCTATAATGTCCTCGATTCACTTTACACACACACACCGGAAATTTCAATGCATTTTTCATCTCTCCGTGGAGCAGAACGATTCAAACGTGTTCACCCTGAGGCCTTTTTTAAAGGAATCTAGGTCAAATTGTTCTCTCTGTCTCGACACCTTCAATACTGCGAAGTGTATGAAAGGCATTTGGAAGAAGTGCCTAAAACGATCTGTGGGTAATTTCGAAGACTTCGATAAGCTTGAAAATGTCGATGAAATTAATAGAAAAATAGTGTTACTCGCCAATACCCTCAATTTAGAAGTAGAAGTGGAAGATGTGCACGAGGCTATTTATTTTTCTCTTTAGTAATAATAACAACTAGCTCGAATTGTAACAACGGGTAAAGTTTTCACTCCACCTTAGACCAACAGTTTAACGTGGAAACCGAATGCTCTTTTAAAAATATAATTAGAGGAACTTTCACGAGTGAGTGATTAATTATTCACTATAAGAAATTAATCATTAAGCGTTGTTTTTCCTTTCACGAGGAAAGGATTTCTGTAAGTGTCTATAATTCGATTTTATATATATGGAGGGTTGTAGTATCTCGTTTCACCGAATTAAAACCAAAACACACGATCGTATTCTCAAATCTATACACACACACACACACACACACACACACACACACACACACGAGGAACGGGTACCCGACAATCTGCGTCAACTCAAAACACACGTGCCTGCACTGAAGCCTTTGAGGTGTGGGCGTTCGCAGAGGAATTTTGCTCGGACTTCCTCTCTCTCAAAGACGCAATTCACCTCATCTTCTAGCTTTTTCGTGCGTTTGATTTGTAAATAAAAATGTTTTTATTAAATGCGTGGATTATTTCTCTTTACTTGCGAACTTGTATGGCGTCATCTTCTTAGTTTACGCACACACACACACACACACACACAAACACACACACACACATCCCGGAAACCAATGCATTTTTCATCTCTCCGTGGAGCAGAACGATTCACACGTGTTCACCCTGAGACCTTTTGAAAGGATTCTAGGTCAAATTACCCTCTCTGTCTCGGCAATTCCTTCACTCGATTCCGTAATAATAGAACAACGGAAATGGCTATTTTTAATCTTATGGAAAATGTAAATTTAGCTAAGGAGAACAAAGAAATAATGATATCAATAAACTCTTCCTAAATACCAGTAAAACAAATTTCATGATTTTTACTAATAAAAGAAATGTATATCTTGATGAATTTAATGTTAATGAAATCACCATAAAGGAGTGTACTGTACAGCGTAGTAGGCTAGCCCTTTAAGTCAAGCTAGGCTACGTTTTGGCAATTTCCAGTTCCGAGAAAAAGACTCTCAAAGCCATTTCTCTCTTTGTGCATATATATTATTAAAAATGTTAATTGTTCTAAGGCTATTTATAAAAGAAAATGGGATTTTGGCACACCTTGCATAATTATGCATTCTACAACTTGCTTATTGTAATTTTAAATATGTTATGAACGTTATACGCGTCACTATTAAACGTCATTTATATTTTTTTTTACTTTCGATTTGATTTTGGATTATGTGTTTCTGCTTTGTAATTTTAATTTTTATTATTGAACAGTATTAATTTTGTACTTTAGATCTAGCTCTCCACGTTTATATATTTTTGTCATTTATACATTTTTAGCTTTCATTTAGCAGGCAATGAAAGTGCGATAGAGTCCCCCGAAACAGCGGATGAAGCCAAATATAATAATTTTTCTGCGCTACGTGATCGTCTTTATCCTAAATATAAAGTTTAATACAGTTCTTAGTACCTCTGTCATTCAATTATTAATCTTATATGTTATAATGTTTCAGAACATTCATATGATCCCTTTCCAGATAGAATCCTAGTCCAAACGTATTTGGTTTTAGAATTTATAAATCTTAAAAAGATGTAGGAAAACAAGAAACACAAAGGAGAAAATGAATTCCTAACTGATGCATTTACATGCTCAAATATACGTAATAATAATAATAATAATAATAATAATAATATATCGCTAACAATAAACATATATACTATTCAAGTACTATGGGTCATAGGTGCCAGGTACTCTTGAGTCACTGTCATCAAATGAATTACCACAGCCTACTAAGGGCCTACCTACCAAAATCCCACCAAAGACGTCTCAGAGTCTAGCATCAGACTTTTTAAATCACAAAGTGTGTGGAACTACATTTGCAAGCAAGTTAGAGGCCTTAGTGACAGAATGGGTTATCTGCTACCATCAAAGTAGCGTATTTGCCTACAGTTAATACCGCGTCAGAGTAGATAGCTGATTGATTTCAGTTTTGGTAGGTTACCCCAGATTTTTTCTGTATGCCCTATCCAGTATTTGACTGCATCCTCAAAATAACTGTATCTGCTCTTATTTAGCTATTTGTTAATTGTAGTTAAACAGCAGTGAACAGTCCTCAAACAGTAGGCTGTGGACCTGGCAAGATTGTTGTCAATCTCCATAATTAGTGATTGAACCATTCTTCTTATTTGAGCATACAAATCAGCGCCAGTGAATATTCTTAGGGCTCATTTTTAATAGAAAATATTGTTTCAGGCACTGTCTCTACAGTTTTCAAACCCAAGTGACATATTAGGTAAGAAAGAGCAGGAGTTTGGAACAGACTTAATAAAAATAAGTTTAACCCTTTCAGTCACAGTGGGAGCTTAATGTTTCATTAGAAATAATAATAATATATCGTACTAAAAGACAATTTTTCTACAAATGTTTCTACATGGATTGGCTCGAGTGGCTTCAGGTTTTCCAAATGTAATGTAATGTAAGAGTAAAGTACATATACATATTGAGAGAATTGTCGGCCATACCATTTAAATTTTTACATTCAGGTAGCTATTATTATTATTATAGATTTTGGGCATATGTGTGTGTGTGCGCGTGTGTGTTTTTTACACACATTAGGATCATCGTTCTTTACAATTTTCTAGTTCACGTAATCATTGTATGAAAATTATAAGTATATTTATTACTTTTGACATGTTCCACATACTCTTTAGTTTTAGACTTAAGGTTTTATCCAAAACAAAATGTTTGTTATTCTGTTAAAATGATTACAAAAGTGTTAAATTTTCTTCAAAAATCCAGCATGGTTAAGCAAACTTAAATAAAATTTTTAGCCAACATTTCATTGGAAGGTAATATTGCTAGATACTTAAATTGTCATTCATAGGCTCTTGAAAAATGTAATGAATTTAAAATTAATTACTTTAGCTGTCACAAATACAAATTTAAGGTACGTATATAGTGAACTAATCAGATGTTATGTAGAAAATAAATAATTGTAGGTCTTGGATTTATGATAATTGTTGTAGGACTTTTATAGGTGCCTGTCAGCAGCACAATTTAAATACCTTACTACTTTGTTACTATGTACTTATTTTTCAGGTTTTCTATATATATGTAAAAATGAACCATAAATAATTCCCATATTCCTATATCATCTTATCCTTCATGTAATTCTTGTATTCATTTATATAGTCTCTGTATCCATTGTAAGAAAAAGTATCCATTTTAAAAATTCATGTGTTATATGGGTCATGTATTTATATAATTCTGTATATTCTTATATATTTAACTTTATATAATGCCTATACTCATATGTATGTACGTGTGTGTATTCATTTTTACATAAGGACCAAAATCGCCCAACGCGAGTTTGGATAAAATTTTTGATTTGCTTTCTACTTTGCTAAATAATTGGTGACCTGTTGTTTTTTAAAATCTCATAATCATTTTTTTAGATTTCGCTTAATAAGGAATCCTGTTTAAGCTTTGCAATGTTCACATTTTGTATACACTCTCTTTCGTTATAAACAATGAGATCATGTCTTGCCTAAGCATTAAAATTGTACATCTTAAACCTTAAAATTTCACTCATATGCATATTTTAGTGTAAAGATGCATAGTCCGATTTCCACTTTTAGTTAACTTGGCAGATCATGATAACATCAGATCTGAAAAGTCGCGGTTTAAGATAAAAATATGGTTTCGTCTTCAAATATTTTGTTTACTCGTTCAAGCCTTACCACAGCTAAAAAATTTACTTATTTTTAAATATTGTGCAAAAATAATACAGCCTTCTTAGCATTTAATATAATAATGTTAGCAGTTTTTGGGTATATAAACCCATTAAAATTATTCCATTGGCATTCAGAAGCTAATTCAGAGGCTGAGCACTACCTGTACATTTTAACAGTAAAATTACAGTTGAAGCTAGTTTTTACCTTATCCTTCGAGCCTTGCTCTCTTCAGAAAAACTTAGAAAACTTTCCGGATACTATAAGAAGAATCCGGAACCTTCAGCATTTAGATTGCAAATCTACCAGAGTCCTCCGAGCCACTATAGAAGAACTCGGAGAGTAACATAGAAGAAAACCACTTCAAGTCACACATCCGTTGCTTGCCTCCTAACCAGAACCCCCGTCGATCCGAACCACCCCAGGGCCATAGACGGAGGGGTTAACAACTGGCGACCCTTTAACCAGGATCTTCACGACTCCAGGATTCTTCCAGTCTTCCAGACCTGGAACCAGAACCAACACCCAGTTGACCGGCGTGTCACGACTTCGAGTTCGTCACATCCACCCTGAACCGGTGCGTTACGACTCCAAGTTCTTCACGCCTACTTTTCATCTAGGAACAAGTGGCCAGCCAGACACGTCTTCAGGACACACCTCAAAGGATTTCGCCATAGGAATCTTGTTAAGTACAAAACTTTTTTAAAATAATTTCTAAACATTTGAAAAGTCATTATTATTAACAATTAATATTTAGTATTGAGCCAGAATTAACAAAAAACACAGTGAACACTACAGACACCAGTGATACACTCTTTTTATTGAAAACAGTATTGTCACAGTTATTTTCACAGTTATTTTTACTATTCTAGTTAGTATAGTATAATTTTATTTAATGTACCAAACATAGTATTACCATACCATCACGTACATTTGAGTGAAATTTTGTTTACATTTTTATTTTTGTTTGCAATCTTTTCAAATTTTCCCCGAGTTAGGCAAATTGTTGTGCATTATTTTTTTTAGATAGTGTAGTTAGGAAAACCCCTTAAGTGATCATTCCATGAATTAAGATCGGTCAAGCAGACCTAATTAGAACATTAATAAGTACCTTCACATATGAGCGATTCAGACGGTGCGCTTTCTGACATCGAAGAATTACCTACACCCATTTTTCCACCTACCCCGCGCCCTTCAAACATATTCCCAAACACACAAGTCAGTATGTCTCAGTCTCAAACCCCCGCCCCAGCATATATTAACTTAGGCAGATTAGTAAATCTTCCTCATACTGTTTTAATTTTTAAGGGGACCATAGATAATCGTTTTGTTGAACCGCGCGTAAGACCTTGGGTTGAGTCTTTAGAGCAACATTTCTTACGCGAGAATATTACCGATGATGATATAAAAATCAGAGAAGCAAAAAGATTTATTGACCCTAAAGAGGGAAATGCCCATGACACAGTCACTTACGTCCCATCAATTAGCGAAGCTATAACATGGGACGATTTTAAACAAAACCTATTAGAATTTTTTAAAGAAATAACCCTTGCACAACCCTTAGCCACATTAGAAGCAGTCTTCCAAGCTAAATGGAAGAAAGAGGAACACGAGGATTTAAACAATTTTATTACACGTACACACAAACTTGTAGGAGAAGCCCTCCGGGCCGCAGAAAATGCATGTGGCATAACTTTTACTTCGAAACAAAGAAATCTAATAGTAGCCACAACCATTTACCAAAACTACCCGGAGCGCTAAAAAAAAGTTTCAGGAGTTTTTAAATGTTGACAAACCTGTCAGTGTAGCCATAAACAAAACACGGGAACATCACCCCGATTTAGCAAACCAAACTACCGAAAGGGTAGAGAAACCCCTGTACAGTATATTCAGCAGCAGCCACAACACCAATACCAACAGCAACAACAACAACAATATAAACCAAGGCAAATACAGGGAACACCCCAGAAACAAGCCCCCCAAACCCAGAATACACGCCCTCCTCCACAGTGTTTTAACTGTGATAGTTTCGGGCATATGATAAGTCAATGTAATTACCCCTCGTATTGCTCCCACTGTCACGAACATGGTCATCGCCGTGGCGATCGCCAAAAGTGTGCTGATAAAGCCCCTGCAGGGTATAGACCCCACTTTCAGAAACCAAACCAACCACGTCCCCAAAACGTATCCCAAAAGTCAACCAATCCCCAGAAACCAGTCCATTCCCAGCCTCAGTCGAACTACCAACCCAATAATCACGACCACAGGGTCACCCACACTCTTACCCCATGTATAAACCCCAATACAACCAGCAAGGTCAACTAGTTCGGTACGTAGAAGTACCCGGGGAGGAATCATTTTCCCCAGAGAACAGTTTTCAAGAACACCCTTCAGCGTATGATATCCCCGTAGAATATGATCCAGGTCCTCCCATAGAAGACCATGTGAGCCCTTTTTTAGACCCTACATTGGAGGCAGCAGTTCAACCTCCTCCCTCCTAAATTACAGTAGTAAGCCCAGATACGCACACAAACTCCCCATCAGGATAATAGGTGCGGACCTCTTAGATTTAATAATAAATTGTAGTACGGATAACCAAGATTTAACTGCTCTCCTAGATACAGGAGCACACGCGACGTTAATTAAGAAACAATGCGTAGATGAATTACTAGAGAGTACAAATTATAATATGAACTTAAGGCACCATCCTGCCAACTTAGAGGAGTTACGGGCACACCCATACCCACATACGGAGAAATTGAGTTATATTTAGAAATTGGAAACGCGGTATACCCCGCGAAATGTTGTATAGTGGACACAGTCGCCACCTTTCAGACAGACATCCTACTAGGGATGGATTTTTTTAACCGGAATCAATGGGAGATTTACCCAGCCGGAAAGTTAGTAAAGTGTCGAAATAGGACACACCATCTCCGCGAGGATGACAGACAACTTAATGCTAATAGACTTAGCTCAGTTCAGATTTCCGAAAGAAATAGGAAACCCCCTCTACTTGATAGCAGATCAAGTCGGCCGGTTGCATCCAGAGGGACAACCGCTCCAGAAATCAGACCCCAGGGTAATCAGTTCCAGTTGTTGAATCCAGTTGGATCAACCCAGGCAGTTTCCAGACAGTCAGTTTCCAGTCAGTCAGTTTCCAGTCAGCCAGCTTCCAGTCAGCCAGTTTCCAGTCAGTCAGTTTCCAGTCAGCCAGCTTCAGTTCAGCCAATAAGGCAAATTTTAGTCGCCGAACCAGAATCAGATTCACAATTTTTCATATGCCCTACCGAGCATATAACAGTAGCACCTTATGAGAAGATTTGTTTCCTAGCAAAAGTAGTTAACAGTCAAGGAAAATTATTAGAGTCAGAGCGTACTCTGATTACAGAGAAAAGTAATTTCAAAAGAGATGTTCTTATTGCCCAAGTCCTTAGTCAGAGTCAGAATTCAGCTATCCCTGTTGTTTGTTTAAACAAAGGAGAAAGTCCTATAGAATTAACTTCAAATCAGAAAATAGGAACTGTTTCCACAGTAGAAATAGATTCAGATTTCCCCATCAGTATGATAAATCGTGTTTCCAGTTCCTTAGAATTAAAGCCTTCAATATTAAAAGAAGAATATAAGAAATGTCTGAAGCACTCCCTTCAGGAGTCACCAGCTTTACAGGATCCCAAACTAATGGAATCACTTCTCGATTTCCTGATAAGAAATAAAGATGTGATTGCCCTAACCGGAGATCCTCTGGGCCGAACTAATTTGGTCCCTTTTGAAATCAAGTTGGAACCCAATTCCAAACCCATTTTCATTCCTCCCTATCGGGTTCCACATTCTCAGTTAGTCACTATTGAGGAACACATCAAGGACATGTTGGAGCAGGATGTCATTCAGCCTTCAGCTAGTCCCTGGTCCGCTCCTATGATTCTCGTCTCCAAAAAGGACGGAACATCTCGCCCTTGTATAGATTTTAGACGCCTGAATAACATTACCATCCCAGACCGTTTCCCGATTCCAAACATGCAGGAAACAATTCTGAACGTAGGGAAAGCGAATTTTTTTCATCCCTCGATTTAGCATCAGGTTATTGGCAAATGGAGGTCAGTCCCGAATCTCGGGCATTGACTGCTTTCTCCACTAACCGAGGCCATTACGAATTCCAGGTTTTACCTTTCGGAGTCCGAAATGGGCCTGCTAATTTCTCTAGGTTGATGAATATAGTCCTTTCCGACCTATTAGGTGTCGAAGCTCTCGTGTATCTTGACGATATTATCGTCTATAGTTCGGACATAAAAAACACTTTCAACGCCTTCATAATGTGCTATCACACTTGAGAAAAGCACACCTTAAACTGAAGCTTGCAAAGTGCAATTTTTTACAAGAATCCCTGGTATACCTAGGATTCCTACTCTCGTCCACAGGAATTAAACCTGATCCAGCCAAACTCGAAGCCCTGGAAAGGTACCCTGTACCCAAGACCATCGACGACGCCCGTGCATTTATTGGTTTTGTCGGATTCTATCGGAACTTTATCCCCCAATTTTCGAATATTGCTAAACCCATTACTAATTTGTTCCAGAAAAATTCGAAATTTAACTGGGAATCCGATCACCAACATGCCTTTGAAACTTTAATTAATAAACTAACCTGTCATCCCATTTTACAATATCCTGATTACACAAGACCCTTCATCATAGCCACAGATGCTTCCTCCTATGGACTAGGAGCCGTCCTGTTACAGGACGTAGACGGTGTGGAATTACCCATTGCTTATGCCAGTCAACTTCTCTCTGCACCTCAACGGAATTATTCCACTACGGACCGAGAGGCCCTAGCGGTATATTGGGCTTTGAAAAAATTCCGAAATATCGTCTATGGCTACGATGTAACCATCAAGACTGATCATAAGCCACTCACGTACCTCTTCAAGGACAAGCTACTTGAAGGACGATTGAGTAGATGGGCTCTGTTGATTCAGGATTTTGCAGCGAAAATCGTATACAAACCGGGAAAACTGCAAGTTATTCCAGACGGATTGTCGAGACTCAAGCCCGACGCCCGAGTGAATAAAATAGGACTTCTTCCTGTGTTCGACTACGAGTGTCTGCAATACTCCCAACAACAGGACCAACACACCCAAAACCTTCGGGCGCGCCTGGAACAAAAGGAACCATCGAAGGTAAAAGAACAGTACAACCTCAAAGATGGGCTCGTACATTTCAGGAACGAAGATGGAAACGACCTCGTGGAGATACCAAAGGATCTCGTTGATATAGCCATTGGACTTTGTCACGACTCACCTTTTTATGGACACATGGGCCGGATCGCACCATCAAAAGTCTTTTGGAGCGATACCATTTTCCCGAGATGAACAGAACGGTATATGAATACATCGAATGTCCGTCGTGTTTAAAGCATAAGGGCAACGTACCATCCACCGCTCCAATGCATAATATCCAGTATGCCAGAGGCCCTGGCAAAGACTGGAATGGATATACTGGGACCATTTTCCCAAAACATCAAAGGGAAATCAGTACATCATTGTGTTTACGGACCACTTCTCGCGTTACAGCGAAGTAGCCGCCATTCCAGACCAGACCTCGAAACTGTGGCAAGAGCCCTAGTGGAACGCGTCATCCAAAACCATACCACTCCTTCCATCCTAATCTCGGATAACGCCCTTAGTTTCACTTCCAAACTGTTCGAGTCACTCTGTAACATGTGTAGAATTAAAAATACACACATTGTGGCATACCATCCGCAGGCAAACGGCTTAGTGGAAAGGCACAATCGAAAGATCTTGGAAGCCCTGCGCCACGTTGTCGATGCATCCTCCCGTACATGGATGATTCCCTTCCCATGGTACAAACAGCCATCAACAATGGCTATAATGTGTCCATCGGGACACCCTCATTTCGTTCTCTATCACTACGACAAGCTTCTACCTTTTGATTTGCCCGACCAAACCGACCCGGCAGTCCTAACATCTTCCGAAATGGCAGAAGCAAATCAGCAACTAGCTGAACGATCTTTCAAGATTTTTGACATAATCCGCTATGCCCTCGACCAACGAAACCAACAGATGGAGCAAGAGCAACATAGGCGTCATCCCCGTCAACGGACTATAATCGTCGGTATGCGATGTTATCTGAAGAGCGTGAAACCGCCAGGGCTCATCGCAAATTATACCCAAAATGGGATGGCCCATATAGGATTATGAAAGACCTCGGAAAAAATCGTTATGAAATCCTCGACCTCCGGGATCATTCCAAACTAAAGATCATTCACGCTGACAATTTGAAGATAGCTTCCGAACAACACCTTCCCAAAAAACAGCTGCCAGGCGTTCGAGCCGCCTATCCTTCAAAAGGTCAAGATATTAACAAATCGGGCAGGGATCAAAAAACTGAAGTAGTCACCGCGGGAACCGCTACCCATGACGAAGATTGGTACCTCGTAATACCACCATTACTCGAGGCAATCTCTGAACAAGAGGAGGCCCCAGAGCCAAGCGTCCCATCGGACCCAGACCCTGGAGAAACCCCTTCGAGAGGATCACTCAGTGGAACTCCACCATCTCCACCATCTCCTCTGTCACCACCCTCGCCGATTGATGATCGACGCACGGACCCTACATACCGCCCGCAAATGCATCACCCACGTGAACTAGAACCTTCACATAAGAAACGAACCCGCTCAGAATCCGAGCTCAACGGTCGACCCCCATTGCCACCAAAACGAGGCCGACCCCTTCGCCCACCAACACAAGTATCCACACAACTACCCCCAGCTCCGTATAACTTAAGGCGTAGAAATGAATAAAATTGTCCCCCTTATAATTTTCCAAATTATTTACTCTTGTAGACCTAGCATTAAAATTTCTACCGGAGTTGTTATAGAAAAACTTGCAGAAGGTAAATTTTTGAAAGGGCATGCAGACCTTTATATAAATTTGCAACCCCCTGCTAGAATTAAAATCAATCTCCTTCAGATACAAACCCAATTAAAAACGTTTGAAAGTAAAGTCCAGAATTCTTTCCAAGGAAAAGATCAGATTAGTCGCGTTCTGTTAGAAAATACCCTCGAAAATATTCAAACTACAGCACGCGCCCTATCAGAAATATTAGCCTTACCATGGATACAAACTGAAACTAAAAATTCAGAAAACTTTAACCAAAGAAGTAAAAGGGGACTGATAGATATAGGAGGGAAACTGTTCAAAGGTTTATTCGGATTAGCAACCGAAGAAGATATTAAAAGAATTGAACTTAAATTGAATCTCTTCGCGCGAAATCGACAATATAATGGACACATGTTAGAACAAACTATTAGGTCATTACACGAAAACAATCGCTTTGTCCACTCCCTTTCGGACAGATTCACATACCTTGAATCCATGTTAGCTCAATACAAGGAACACAAAAGATATATAGAATTAATAGAGATAATGAACCTACAAGTAACCCTAACCGATAAATACTTACAACGAATAACGAATAACTACGATTCATTCCAAGGTTTTGCGTGCAACCCAGCTAGCCCATGGAAAAATCACTCTTTCCACCCTAATACCATGAGAAATACTCCAGTCCTTGATTCACACCGCCCAGTCACACTTAAAATTATCACCCATATTCCCACTCAACCACACTAATTACCCTCAATTTCTAGAATACACCTGGACTGTACAGGGACCACGCCCCTACACATACCTCATAATTATACCATTTTTCGATTTCCTCACTTATGACGTATATAAATTTCACCCTTTCCCAACACCCTACCAAAATAACTCTAATGTCTATTGATTGTATTTACCCACCGTACCACCTTACCTTTTCCTCACCAAAGATCTATCAGCTTATTCTATGATGTCAGATAGCGACGTCCGGCATTGCCGATTCCCGCAACCAAATAAACAACTCTTCCCTCCACTCAAACCAGTTATTCTTCCCACTACTAGGTCTTGCTTTATCGATTTAATTCGTGACTGGCATGCCCCCGTATGTTCATTTAAAAAATTTCATTCCCCTAAAACCATCCAACTACGAATTGGACCAGACATCTGGGTTTCCTTCGCGAACAGGACTGCCGCTACCCTCGAGTGTCCATCGAATTATTCCCTCATTACAATCCCTATGGTTATTCGGCTACCAATTGGTTGCTCCTTGCGTTCAAAAGCCCTCCAAATATACAACCCGTATAAAGTTACCCTTAATAACTCATACCCATTTCCGTCGCAAATTAAATTTAAACCCGTCATAGAGATCTTAAATCTCTCCATAAAACCTGTAACCATCCTACCCGAACTACATGCCCCTGAATGGAATGATCAATTGAGCCGGTTTAAAATTTCTGATGATAACCAAAATAATCTCTTACAAATACTACAACCGGTAACCATTTTCTCAACATCTGCCGTTAGTATCATTATTGTATGTGCTATTATCCTGTATATTTGTGGTGAAAAGATCATTCTGGGAACAAAGAAAACCAAGTGACACGGAACATGAAACTATTTATGCACGACCAAGAGTGCGTACCCAGACCACGTGAACTAGACTTAACCACCCGACTTATGTTGTATATATAAATCTGTATTATAAAACCAATAGTTATCATCTAGTTAGCATTAGTTAGGCTGTTACGTTATTATATTAATATCATTCTAGAGGAAAGAGCCCTGTAAAAATGAACCATAAATAATTCCCATATTCCTATATCTTATTCTTCATGTAATTCTTGTATTCATTTATATAGTCTCTGTATCCATTGTAAGAAAAAGTATCCATTTTAAAAATTCATGTGTTATATGGTCATGTATTTATATAATTCTGTATATTCTTATATATTTAACTTTATATAATGCCTATACTCATATGTATGTACGTGTGTGTATTCATTTTTACATAAGGACCAAAATCGCCCAACGCGAGTTTGGATAAAATTTTTGATTTGCTTTCTACTTTGCTAAATAATTGGTGACCTGTTGTTTTTTAAAATCTCATTCATTTTTTTAGATTTCGCTTAATAAGGAATCCTGTTAAGCTTTGCAATGTTCACATTTTGTATACACTCTCTTTCGTTATAAACAATGAGATCATGTCTTGCCTAAGCATTAAAATTGTACATCTTAAACCTTAAAATTTCACTCATATGCATATTTTAGTGTAAAGATGCATAGTCCGATTTCCACTTTTAGTTAACTTGGCAGATCATGATAACATCAGATCTGAAAAGTCGCGGTTTAAGATAAAAATATGGTTTCGTCTTCAAATATTTTGTTTACTCGTTCAAGCCTTACCACAGCTAAAAAATTTACTTATTTTAAATATTGTGCAAAAATAATACAGCCTTCTTAGCATTTAATAATAATAATGTTAGCAGTTTTTGGGTATATAAACCCATTAAAATTATTCCATTGTCATTCAGAAGCTAATTCAGAGGCTGAGCACTACCTGTACATTTTACAGTAAATTACAGTTGAAGCTAGTTTTTACCTTATCCTTCGAGCCTTGCTCTCTTCAGAAAAACTTTAGAAAACTTTCCGGATACGCTATAAGAAGAATCCGGAACCTTCAGCATTTAGATTGCAAATCTACCAGAGTCCTCCGAGCCACTATAGAAGAACTCGGAGAGTAACATAGAAGAAAACCACTTCAAGTCACACATCCGTTGCTTGCCTCCTAACCAGAACCCCCGTCGATCCGAACCACCCCGGGCCATAGACGGAGGGGTTAACATATATATATATATATATATATAATATATATATACAGGGTGGGCGGAAAGTAGCTCCCTATTTTGGATTGGTAAAAAAATACGTATATTATTCATTTATTTCAGAAAAAATATATGAAAAGGTAGGCATACATGGTAGGTTTTCTCTAAAATTCAATGTGGGCTCCAACTCTTTCCACCAGCTTCTGGAGCCGCCCAGGAATGGCGTCCACTGACTTTAGCAGGAACTCCGGCGGGATGGAGGACATGACTTCCCGAATTCGGTCCTCCAGTTCTTCCAATGTCCTCGGTTTGGTGCGGTAGACTTCTTCCTTTACCCACCCCCAAAGAAAGAAGTCGCACGGTTACCGCTGAAAAACGCAGAATCGGTTCAGTGTAACGGTGTGGTGTGGTATGACCTCAGATCAGGTTGTGGGTCCGTTCCTTCTGCGCAACACCATGAATGCTGAGCGGTACCTTGCTATGTTGCGAAACTAGGTCTGGCCGGTTGTCAGCACATGGGAGAACATCGACGATCTGATATTTATGCAAGATGGCGCCCCTCCGCACTTCGCTCTTGTTGTCCGTGATTGGCTGGATGCCCACTTCCCTGGCGTTGGATGGGTCGTCGTGGTCCACATCAATGGCCAGCCAGGAGCCCCGACTTGACACCGTGCGACTTCTTTCTTTGGGGGTGGGTAAAGGAAGAAGTCTACCGCACCAAACCGAGGACATTGGAAGAACTGGAGGACCGAATTCGGGAAGTCATGTCCTCCATCCCGCCGGAGTTCCTGCTAAAGTCAGTGGACGCCATTCCTGGGCGGCTCCAGAAGCTGGTGGAAAGAGTTGGAGCCCACATTGAATTTTAGAGAAAACCTACCATGTATGCCTACCTTTTCATATTATTTCTTCTGAAATAAATGGATAATATACGTATTTTTTTACCAATCCAAAATAGGGAGCTACTTTCCGCCCACCCTGTATATATATATAATTGAGGAAATTGAAAACTTTTAGCATTTCTCATAATTTAATTGCTGACAATTAGAAAAAAGAAAGAATTCATTAGTTTAACCATAAACTAAATAAAATAAACATTTAATTTGGTTTTGTCCATATAGCTATTTAGTTTATAGATATAGACTAAATTTATTTCGCATTAACTATTTGATAAAACATTTATACATAAGTACAAGTTTAGAAGCTTTATCAACTCCTAATTTATTTCTTAATTTGGACTGTATCAGGCCAAAAGCAGAAAATTTCTCAACTGCAGCATAATCTTGAAACAACATTAAATTCGGTTAATAATTGTGTTTTATTCATGCACAGTTAAAAACAGTACAATATATTGATTTGCCATTCAAAACTGACTAAGAAAATATATATCTTATGTTGTGCAAATTTGTTGAATTGTACTTTTTTTAAATAAAATATATTTCCTGTTTTGGCTATAATGTACTTTTTTCATAAAATATTTTTCCTGTTGGGCTATTTTCACTACTCTGCGATGAATTAGCTGGCTGAGTTTTGTTCTGGCTATTTTTTCAAACTGGATTCAGTTTAGTGATGCTTGTGGATAGAATTATGATGTGCCAATCGTGTGATTTTGATCTAGTTGTCATGTGTCCTAGATGACATGCAAAGGATTGATGTTTTTAATCAATTACGCATTATTCTCTCATCCTTACTTGCCCAAAATGTGACAGTGAGTGCTTAACACGAAAAGATCAGAAGATATTTAGGTGAAATAACCATATCAGCCTGGTTAGGCTAATTGAAGACCTGGTTAGGCTAATTGATGCATGGATCTTACCTCTGTCGGTGAAAGTAAAATTCTGTGACAGCGTCCTAACTTACCCCGTTGCTGATTGCTGTAGAAGGGGACAATGGGAAGAGTGTGCTCGGAGCCAATGGCTTTTTTGGCTTTTAAAAAAAAATTGGTTTTTACCAGCCTTGGCCACGACCAACATGCATAACTTTACACTTTTCCACATTAAATTTCATCACCCATCTATCTGCCCAAGCATCTACTTCATCAATAGCCTTTTACTTTCTCATGACAACTGTTAAAGATCTTACGCTTTGCCCCAATTTTGTATCATCTGAAAATATTGAGGTTTTACTATTTATATCCCCATTCTATGTCGTTAATATAAACAATAAAAAGTAGATATCGAAGTACTGGCTTATCTTCAAACTTAATATGTAAGAGCAAATTGGCTATTCTCTCAACTAGTTAGCTCTTTTCACAGCTCTCTGGGCCCAGCACAGAGCTCTCATGTCACATATATATATATATATTATATATATATATATATTATAATATATATATATATATAATATATATATATATATATATATTTTACTTTTTCACACACTGAACATTGTTATAACGTTTAAACTTAGAAATGTAGGGCCTAAACATGTTTTATTGGCTCATCAAAGGGTGTATAGTTAACCTAACCAGGTCTTCAATTAACCTAATCATGTCTTTAATTAACCTAACCATGCCATCAATTAGCCTAACCAGGTCTTCAATTAGCCTAACCAGGCTGATATTGGTTATTTCACCTAAATATCTTCTGATCTTTTCGTGTTAAGCACTCACTGTCACATTTTGGGCAAGTTAAGGATGAGAGAATAATGCCGTAATTGATAAAAACATCCAATTCTTTGCCTTCATCTAGGACACATGACAACTAGATCAAAATCACACGATTGGCACATCATAATTCTATCACAAGCACCACTAAACTGAATCCAGTTTGAAAAAATAGCCAGAACAAAACCCAGCCAGCTAATTAAATCGCAGAGTAGTGAAAAATATCCCAACCAGGAAAAATATTTTATGAAAAAAGTACATTATAGCCAAAACAGGAAATATATTTTATTAAAAAAAGTACAATTCAACAAATTTGCACGACATAAGATATATATTTTCTTAGTCAGTTTTGAATGGCAAATCAATATATTGTACTGTTTTTAACTGTCCATGAATAAAAGACAATTATTAACCGAATTTAATGTTGTTTCAAGAGCATGCTGCAGTTGAGAATTTTTCTGCTTTTGGCCTGATACAGTCCAAATTAAGAAATAAATTAGTTGATAAAGCTTCTAAACTTGTATTTATGTATAAATGTTTTATCAAATAGTTAATGCGAAATAAATTTAGTCCATATAGCTATTTAGTTTATAGATATAGACTAAATAGCTATATGGACAAAACCAAATGAAATGTTTATTTTATTTAGTTTCTGGTTAAACTAATGAAATTTCTTTTTTCTATTGTCAGCAATTAAATTATGAGAAATGCTAAAAGTTTTCAATTTCCTCAATTATATATATATATATATATATATATATAGAAAACCTGAAAAATAAATACATAGTAACAAAGTAGTAAGGTATTTAAATTGTGCTGCTGACAGGCACCTATAAAATTCCTACAACAATTATCATAAATTCAAGACCTACGATTATTTATTGTCTACATAACATCTGATTAGTTCACTATATACGTACCTTAAATTTGTATTTGTGACATCTAAAGTAATTAATTTTAAATTCATTACATTTTTCAAGAGCCTATGAATGACAATTTAAGTATCTAGCAATATTACCTTCCAATGAAATGTTGGCTAAAAATTTTATTTAAGTTTGCTTAACCATGCTGGATTTTTGAAGAAAATTTAACACTTTTGTAATCATTTTAACAGAATAACAAACATTTTGTTTTGGATAAAACCTTAAGTCTAAAACTAAAGAGTATGTGGAACATGTCAAAAGTAATAAATATACTTATAATTTTCATACAATGATTACGTGAACTATTTAATTGTAAAGAACGATGATCCTAATGTGTGAAAACACACACACACACACACACACACACACACACACCACACATGCCCAAAATCTATAATAATAATAGCTACCTGAATGTAAAAATTTAAATGGTATGGCCGACAATTCTCTCAATATGTATATATACTTTACTCTTACATTACATTACATTTAGAAAACCTGAAGCCACTCGAGCCAATCCATCTGTCACTAAGACCTCTAACTTGCTTGCAAATGTAGTTCCACACACTTTGTGATTTAAAAAGGCTGATGCTAGACTCTGAGACGTCTTTGGTGGGATTTTGGTAGGTAGGCCCTTAGTAGGCTGTGGCTAATTCATTTGATGACAGTGACTCAGAGTACCTGGCACCTATGGCCCATAGTACTTGAATAGTATATGTTTATTGTTAGCGATATTATTATTATTATTATTATTATTACGTATATTTGAGCATGTAAATGCATCAGTTAGGAATTCATTTTCTCCTTTGTGTTTCTTGTTTTCCTACATCTTTTTAAGATTTATAAATTCTAAAACCAAATACGTTTGGACTAGGATTCTATCTGGAAAGGGATCATATGAATGTTCTGAAACATTATAACATATAAGATTAATAATTGAATGACAGAGGTACTAAGAACTGTATTAAACTTTATATTTAGGATAATTTTCATAATTTTCATACAATGATTACGTGACCTATTTAATTGTAAAGAACGATGATCCTAATGTGTGAAAACACACACACACACACACACACACACACATGCCCAAAATCTATAATAACAATAATAGCTACCTGAATGTAAAAATTTAAATGGTATGGCCGACAATTCTCTCAATATGTATATATACTTTACTCTTACATTACATTACATTTAGAAAACCTGAAGCCACTCGAGCCAATCCATCTGTCACTAAGACCTCTAACTTGCTTGCAAATGTAGTTCCACACACTTTGTGATTTAAAAAGGCTGATGCTAGACTCTGAGACGTCTTTGGTGGGATTTTGGTAGGTAGGCCCTTAGTAGGCTGTGGCTAATTCATTTGATGACAGTGACTCAGAGTACCTGGCACCTATGGCCCATAGTACTTGAATAGTATATATGTTTATTGTTAGCGATATTATTATTATTATTATTATTATTACGTATATTTGAGCATGTAAATGCATCAGTTAGGAATTCATTTTCTCCTTTGTGTTTCTTGTTTTCCTACATCTTTTTAAGATTTATAAATTCTAAAACCAAATACGTTTGGACTAGGATTCTATCTGGAAAGGGATCATATGAATGTTCTGAAACATTATAACATATAAGATTAATAATTGAATGACAGAGGTACTAAGAACTGTATTAAACTTTATATTTAGGATAAAGACGATGACGTAGCGCAGAAAAGTTATTATATTTGGCTGCATCCGCTGTTTCGGGGGACTCTGTCGCACTTTCATTGCCTGCTAAATGAAAGCTAAAAATGTATAAATGACAAAAATATATAAACGTGGAGAGCTAGATCTAAAGTACAAAATTAAAACTGTTCAATAATAAAAATTAAAATTACAAAGCAGAAACACATAATCCAAAATCAAATCGAAAGTAAAAAAAATATAAATGACGTTTAATAGTGACGCGTATAACGTTCATAACATATTTAAAATTACAATAAGCAAGTTGTAGAATACATAATTATGCAAGTTGTGCCAAAATCCCATTTTCTTTTATAAATAGCCTTAGAACAATTAACATTTTTAATAATATATATGCACAAAGAGAGAAATGGCTTTGAGAGTCTTTTTCTCGGAACTGGAAATTGCCAAAACGTAGCCTAGCTTGACTTAAAGGGCTAGCCTACTACGCTGTACAGTACACTCCTTTATGGCGATTTCATTAACATTAAATTCATCAAGATATACATTTCTTTTATTAGTAAAAATCATGAAATTTGTTTTACTGGTATTTAGGAAGAGTTTTATTGGTAGCCAACCACTTCGTTACAATAATGAATTCTGAATGAAATATCTCCTTAGCTGTATTAACATCTTTGCCAGAAAAAGAGAGAGAGTTGTATCAGCTGCAAACAATATGAAGTTCAGTATATCAGATGAACGTGGAAGGTCATTTATATATAATAAAATAACAATGGATCCTGCACTGAGCCCCGTGAATGAAATATCTTCTTAGCTGTATTAACATCTTTGCAAGAAAAAGAGAGTTGTATCAGCTGCAAACAATATGAAGTTCAGTATATCAGATGAACGTGGAAGGTCATTTATATATAATAAAATAACAATGGATCCTGCACTGAGCCCCGTGGCACACCATGTTTGGCAAGCGCTTTAGTGGAGCAAACCTTATTTACTGATACAAAATTATATCTATCGGGCAAATAACTTTTAATTCAATCACTGATTGCCCCTCTAAAACCGTAACAATACAATTTATTAAGTAGAATATTATGGTCTATTACATCAAACACCTTACTCAAATCCATAAATATTGTTCTCCTTAGCTATATTTACATTTTCCATAAGATTTAAAGTAGCCATTTCCGTTGTTCTATTATTACGGAAACCATATTGATTTGGAGATTTAAGGGTAACAGCTGATTCGACGCCTTTAGAAGGGCGTTCATTTCAAAGCGAGTCGTTGCAAGTCGCAGCCACGTTTGCTTATTGTAAAGGGTACACGGTTCAGCTTTCGCTCTCAATCATCTCAACAGTAAACTTTGTAGTGGAAATTTGTAGGTCGAGTATCATTACTATATATATGTATATATATATATATATATATATATATATATATATATATATATATATATATAATGTCTTTTCATGCAGTTTTTCCATTAGGATATGTAAACAGTAAGTACGCTTGTGGCTATGGTACATTCGGCTGATCAACTTGAAAATTTCGCCTCAACAATCTAGTGATCAAGAATATTTTAAAAGTTTTAAAATCCCTAATTGGAATTGAGAAGCTTAAATAGGGGTAATTAAAACATTAAAATTGAGAAACTTCTGCACAAGTAATAACTTTCGAATGATTGCATACCCTTGTACTTCTGTATTGCGTATTTTAGTAGTTTTGTATCTGATTTATTTTAACTCTGTTCTTTATTGAAATTATAATTCCAGATCTTTCAAATTCGGCGAAAAGGAGTTAGTTATTATTATTACTATGTAGGTTCGCGTCCTACCTCAAAAGGTCTCGGGAAAACACGTGTGTTTCGCGTGCGTTTATTGATTAATTTCTTATATTGAGTAATTAATTTCTTAGATTATGATTTTGTTAACTAAGTTTTTTCAAAATTACGCAGGATTATATGCATATTCCTCATTTCTATTATCATTCAAATGTATATTTATTTTCTATATATTTATAATAAACAGAATGATGCAATGGTTTTACTTAATTCTTTTGGTTAATTACATCATGTTACGCCTTCTAAACCTACTAGCGGAATTCTAAACCAACTTTTAAGAAAATAAATGGTACAATCTGTCAACTGTGTACCTGAGCAATGGTATCTGGCAGCTCTCCATGATAATGTATTAAATTAGTTGTTGCGGTGGACGGTCCCCCATCCAACAACTACCCAGATCCAACGTCGCTTAACATCGCTGCTCGGATTTATCACTTTAAGGTGAAAAGCGCGTAATATTTTTGGTTTTTGAAACGCAAGAAAGGTTTGCCAAAAGAAAATAGACACAGATAATGTGTTTATTTCTTTTACTGTTTATTATTTAATATAATTGGGACCCCAGGGTATCCGCGAGGAGTTGATACCGAAGATGAAAAGTCTGCCTATATTCAACGTTACCGCGACCGCGAAGGTATACAACTTGATCGTGTCCAAATTGTAAAGAATCCTGGCAAGCGCTTTAGTGCAAAGTTGTCTAAACAGTCTATGGATAAAATTTGCGCAGAATACCGGCAAAGGGAACATTCATTTGGCACAAAGTTATAGCGATGTCTGGGATTATGCCAATGCTCCCGATAAAGAGGTCATGGAGATCGTGAATGTAGGTAATACTTACATAATAAAGTACAACAACACTGAATTGGCCACAGATACCTCAAGGGTTACAAACATACCTGTGGCCAGCTTCACAACAGCCTACGCCCGTATAAAACTTTGGGGTCTATTGCATTCTCTTGGGCGGAGAGTATTGTATGCCGATACAGATAGCGTGATATTCACAGAGAGGGAGGGTGAATACATGCCCGCTATTGGGGAGTTCCTCGGCGAGCTCACTGATGAGATCAAGGATGAGTATGGGGACAACGCATACGCCGACTCTTTTGTCTCAACAGGACCTAAAACTTATGGGGTACGGGTCAGGGTGGGGGAGGAAATGAAATATATCGTGAAGGCAAAGGGTATTACGCTCAACCATGCGAATCGGCGGGTTGTTAACTTTGAATCGTTGAAGGATCTAGTGTGTTTGGACGATGATGAGGGCGAACGACCTCCCCAACTAATTGTAGGCACCCACAATTTTCGGGCGCAGAAGGGGGGCGTGAAGGAACTTAGGGGTACGAAGGTGTGCCGTAACACCTATAGGAAACGTTACCAGTCACCTGGTACCTATGATACCGTACCCTTTGGATACCATAACGCTTGATGCTTCTATTGTTAACTGACACGTATTTGTCTTGTATATAATCGTATCTATTGATTTATTACACGTATTTGTAAATATATATATATAACTTGAATATCTCGTTTATTAAATCGTATTTGTAAATATATATATATAACTTGAATATCTCGTTTATTAAATCGTATTTGTAAATATATATAACTTGAATATCTCGTTTATTAAATAAATCATGTTTCAATTAGCGTTTTACTTTCTCCTGTGTGTGTGTGTGTGTGTGTGTGTGTGTGTGTGTGTGTGCGCGCAGGTGAAAGTTCTAAGCTCCGCCCACTGTAAGACCGTGAGTCATGCTACTATCTGGGAGTCCCTGCGTGGTCAGTCGACTGCAGTAAGCCCGAGAGATCAGACGTGTATTCAGAAGAAAAGATCAGACGTGTATTCAAATGGCTACCTTTAATATTGCTTGTACAACGTTTATGAAATGGTATTCAGCAAAGTGCCAGGATGTGGTGGATACCGAAAAACTTTATTCCTCCCTCCTATGCCTCTTTTAAAAACACATTGGATTGTGCGAAGTTCCAAGATGTACAAATACTCTACGGATGTTCTGGTGAGACCGTTGAAGGCTTTCGTTGCACAGACGATGTGCTGAAGTATACTGCAGAGCTAAACTTTATAAAGTCTCACATACACCGTGAAGTAAAAGAAACAACGCGTGCAGAAGAGAAGCAGCAGGTATGGATAATGAGTCTTGCGGATGGGTGGTGTGACAAGCGGTATTACGTCATGCTACACCATGTCGATTACTCATACCCTACGACTGAAAATGTGAATCTCGTGATCATGGACAATCTTAAGTATTTTTATCACTATATTAACGTATATCATGATGAGGTTCGTAGTGAGGTTGTGGCTAGTGCCCTGCGTGAGTTTTTAACAGACTTTAGAGACGGGTATCGTTTGATGGGCAGAAAGGAAAAATATGAGCATATGTTCCTCTCAAATAGTGCGCC
The DNA here is from genome assembly GCA_023014485.1 of Bathynomus jamesi. Classification (NCBI taxonomy): domain Eukaryota; kingdom Metazoa; phylum Arthropoda; class Malacostraca; order Isopoda; family Cirolanidae; genus Bathynomus; species Bathynomus jamesi. The sequence continues at coordinate 32,563 of JAJOZX010005008.1, read as the reverse complement.
GGAGTGTGGAGATGTTTAGTAAAACATAAAATGTGCCTAGTTCTTATCCTGAGGTAAACTGTCTGGTGCGTAGGCTGGTAGTGATGAAATTAATTCTTGTACCGGAAAAACAAATATGTACAACAATTCGGTACGACTCGCGGATCATACGAGTTCGAAGAACCCCACTCACGTATCATCGAATTAGCCGCCCGTCGAACCGTTCCTGCCTACCTGCGTGCCTCACACGGCTCATAGTTATCTCAGAGCTTGAGCCGAGTGGACGTGTGCGCGCTCCTCGAATACGATGGAACTTCCTTTGAGCAGCATTCTCAACGCCTCGTACGATGTGTCCGTGACGAAATCGTTGCGCGTGTTCAGGCGTAAATCCGGTACCGTTAGCTATGTACTGGAAACGGAATGTAGACAAACAAACAAACGGGTTTATTTAAGTGTCGAGGAGATGAATAGAATCTTCGTGATAGTTGAGAAGTGGAGTGAAGATCGTTATAAAATACCTGCTAACGTAGGTACAAGAAGAGAGCAGATTAGTGACGCACCCTCATACGCCGTTGTATGTACGTTGTGTATAAATAACGATCGGCCGTGCATTGATATACAGCTGATGTGGAAGAATGCTTCTGATAATAACGCTCTTGTTCCTACGCGAAACCGTTTCATCCTCGACAGAATGTTTGAAATCGTCGGATTCCGCAAGCTGAAACCTATATTAGACGCGCGTGTTACGGATATGCTTTATTTTGATATACAGTAGTACTTGAATACGCATACACCGCTCTGCTCGATGGGTTTACCGAGTGTAGGGCTGGTGAGAATGGTCTAGAGCTGGACGTTTATTTAAAAAGTTTAGACTCTTTGAAATACCATGAACTTTGGTACAAAGCAATTGATCGGTACAAGGCTGAGCTCACCTACACCGTTCACCCTGAAGAACTATTTCTTTATATAACGCGCAGTTGTCGTAACGATTTAGATTATTTCAATTGCCGCTATGTTGAGTGAGTTCACGATTGAAAAGCTCGAGTCGGTAGAAATAAACCCTCGATTGGAAAAGCATGCTTATAAACTTGTGTTTAATAATGTAGCTAACGATGAACTCTTTGTGCGTGCTTTTGATTGTATTCTAGACGTATTTAAAGATGATTTACCAACCGGTTGTAAAGTGGGAACAAAAATAGTACTGAACGATATGAAAGCCCTTCATATCGAATACAGATTTCCCTATACTTTAAGCGGTGAAATATTATTAAACCGCGTATACTGCGTAATGCAGAGCAATAATGATGTAATTGTAAACTCGATTAAGTGCGAGTTTAGTATTTTGAAAAAAAAGTGAAATGTATTTATATATTTTGCTTGATATTTCTCCTGTACTATTATGATTATATGCATATTTCTACTATTATTGAAATGTATATTTATTTCTATATATCTCCATAATTGTGTGTATATATTTTTTGATTATATACATATTCCTCAATTATTATTGAAATGTATATTTATTTCTATATATCTGCTGTACTGTTATGATTATATGCATATTTCTATTATTATTGAAATGTATATTTATTTCTATATATCTCCATAATTGTGTGTGTGTGTATATATTTCTTATTATTGAAATGTATATTTATTTTCTATATATTTAAAATAAACAGAATGATGCAATGTTGTTTTACTTAATTCTAATTATAACATGTTACGCCTTCTAAACCTACTAGCGGAATTCTAAATGTATACAATGGTATCTGGCAATGCTAAAAAGTGGTATCTGGCAACTGAATACATGGCACGAAATCTTTTAATTGTTTAGTGAGACAACTCACCATAATAATGCTAAAAAGTGGTATCTGGCAACTGAATACATGGCGTATAGCGGAATTCTAAATGTATACAATGGTATCTGGCAATGCTAAAAAGTAGGCGTCTATAATAATGTATACAATGGTATCTGGCAACATGGCAACTCAAGCCATTTACGTCTTCTAAGCCAACTGGCTGATTAGGAGTCTATAATAATGTATACAATGGTATCTGGCAATGCTAAAAAGTGGTATCTGGCAACTCTAGCCATTTACGCCTTCTAAGCCTACTGGCTGATTAGGCGTCTATAATAATGTATACAATGGTATCTGGGAACTCAGTCTTCGATTAGAATTAAATATATAGCACAAACTGAATACATGGCGCTATCTGGCAACTCAAGCCATTTACGCCTTCTAAGCCAACTGGCTGATTAGGAGCCTATAAAACAACGCCTACTCGGCTGAAGTCTTAATATGCACTTGGCTCCTGCCAGGTGAACACCTCTCCTCCTTTCTCTCCTCCTTCTTTCTCTTGGTGGAGAACGCCGCCTCCAAGTTTTCCTTGTTGCACCTGCAGCATTCCCCCTTTGGGGTATTTTTTTTGCAACACCCCCTTTGCAACAACCCCCATCCCTTTGCAACATTACGTAATCACTTGCAACATTCTTGCACTCTCCCCTTTTGCGGCTATACTACTGAGCACCCCTGTTTACTCAGTATTTTATTATGAATGTTTTTTGTGTACATAACAAGCAAACTGATTATATGTCCAAGCCACTGTTCAAAACATACAGTATGAATAAACAACTCAGGAGAAAATGACCATTTTATTTTTTCGAATCAATTATATTAATTCTATCACCATACAATTTACAAATGCAATACCAGTCCATGCAGTCAAGACTTGTTTACTGCAAGATTTTCATAATTAGAAGTGTACTTTCTTTGCCTTCTCTCTAGCAAAGTGGTAAATATTTCTAATGAAATTTAAAGTACGGGCTAACTGGCTTTCAATTACAATGGTTCCCAGATCTATCAGTCGGTCTTGGGCATTGGTGGACTGCAGATAATATTTTATCTGTTTCAGTTTGACTATGATAATCTCTATAAAATGTATGTTCATTAATTATATTTCGTCTGTTATTTAATCAGTTGCTTTATTAATATTTTTAGATTTTATCCCCCCTCTTTCCGGGCCCCGGGGATTTATCCCTGCGTCCCCGCCCTCTCGGCGGCCCTGTCGACCCCTAGTTCGGATCCTACGTAAAACTGTAAGTTTGATGGAATGAAAAATTGAAATATGGAAGGCAGTTTTCTAATAATGTGTTAGCTAAGTATTGCAAATTAATATTTTTTTTTAAATTGAAAAAAATCTTGTGGCTCCCTAGCTGCCTTGAAGTTTTAGTTATTTCCGGTTTATCAGTCACTTCCATGGCGTGCAATTCTAACCAGTGAAAATTCGTTTTATTGACTTATACAACAATCTTGTGGACAGTGACAACTATTTATGTGATTGGGGAATATCCATGTGTCCAGTAGAATGGTGGTATTTAGGGAGAGTTGGGGGCGGGTAGGGAGGGCCAGTGTCAGTGCCAAAGAGGAAAAGAACGGTAGTGCCACCGAAGGGAATGCCAGTAGGGCAACGTTTTAATCTTTAATAAGATCTCTTAATCCCTGATAGGATCTGAATCCGTTAATGAGTTTTTATTTTGAAAAACTAGTGTGATGTCACACTGAACCGTCAAAAAGAGACCAGGTTCTTAATTAATTTATGATTGGAATTTAAAAATTACACTTAGTGGTTAGGATGAAGAAAATATACAAAAGAAATTTAAATTATATTTATAATGAAAACTAAGTTACTTAATAAAATGGGTATGACATCAGATATATAATTAAACTATAAGGACATTAACTTAAACGAAGGGTTAAAGTGACAAAATAAATGACAAAGAAAATATAAATGATATATATATATAACTATGGACAGGAAAGCTTGTTGCTCAAGTTAGGAATCTGGTGGATGCCGAGATGTATCCGACAGCCTCCAAGTGTCTCTCTCTTAGAGAATTATTAACAAAACGTTTTTTCTTCGCCGATGTGGTATCGGAGAGTACCAGCATTCAGGAAGAACCAGAAGGTAATGTATCTCTAACAGAAGTGAGGTTAGAGACGACTTGTCATACAAATCACATCGCTTTTTAGGAAACGAATGTATGAACACATTCTGATCGTTTAGAAAGGGTCAGTGTGGGTGTAGAATTGTAATTTTATAAGGAGTAACCCTTATCTCCCCCCTAAAAGAAAATGTAGCTAATTACATTTTCAGAACTCAAGATGGACATCTACTCAAGATGTCTGCAAAATGATTTAACTGTCCTTTTACATGCATTATTGTAAATTGATAGGTTTGCAGCATGAGTGACCATCTCATTAATCTGCCATTAGTGGACTTCACATTTCGTAAATATGACAGGGGTTTGTTGTCAGTTTCTAAGAGAAATTCTTTTCCTACCAGATAGACTTTGAATTTCTGAATTCCTCACACTATAGCAAGGCATTCCTTCTCTATAGTAGAGTACCTTTCTTCTCTGGGTAACAGTTTTCTACTTGCAAAGGCTATAGCATTGCATTACCTTCGATGTCACATTGCAGCAGGACACATTCAACTCCCTTATTTGAAGAATCCGTACGTAATCTGAATATCTCTGTGGTATCAGGTATCTTGAGGATTGGAGCCTTCGTGAGACAATTCTTTAGTGTGTTGAAAGCCTCTTGGTGTTCATCCTTCCAGTCTAGCTTTTCACTCATTTTCTTCCTTAGAAGGTCAGTTAGGGGAGCAGAAATGCTGGCAAAGCTTTCGATGAACTTCCTATAGAAAGACATAGTACCCATAAAGGATCTTAATTCTTTTTTGTTTCCAGGTCTACTCATATTGAGGATAACCTTAGTCTTCTCTTCTAGGGGTTGAAGTTGGTCTTTTCCCACTAGAAATCCCAGATACTGAATGGATGAGAATCCAAAGTGACATTTCGTCGGTCCAGCTGTGAGGCCGCATTCGTTGAGCCGTTCAAAAACTAGGCGAAGAGCAAGCAAGTGTTCCTGCCAAGTTTTTGTGTGGACATATATGTTATCGAAATAAAACGAAACATGCTTTAAGGGTTTCAAAACCAGTCTCATTAAGCGGATATAGGTACTACAAGCTGTTACGAGCCGAAAGGGTAGTCTGGTAAATTGCATTAAACCTAGCTCGGTCGCAAAGGCTGTGTACTTACGCGAGGATGTTTCCAAGGGGACCTGATAATAGGCTTTACATAAATCTATTTCAGAGAAGAATTCCATTCCTGCAAACTTCTCTAGATTTTCTTCGATGGTGGGCATTGGTTCTGAATCAAAGATGGTAATAGAGTTTAGCCGACGAAAATCTATACATACCCGGATGCTATTATCAGGTTTCCGTAAAAGTACGACTGGAGAACAATATTCTGATGAGGAGGGCTCTATTATTCCAAGTTGCAAAAGCTTGGAGACTTCATTGTTGAATTCCTCCTTCAGGTGAACCGGCACGGGATAAGGTTTTTTCGTAGAGGGTCTGCAGAAGTAAGACTTATTTTGTGTTCTAACAGATTAGTGCATCCCGGGATGTTAGACAAGACTTCTCTGAAATCGGTCAAGAGGTTAAACAATTCGTCAACTTGCTCTTTCTTCAATTGAGAGTTTACGGACAAATCTTCCAAGTTGAAGAGTACATCATTCGAGAAGGTGGTCAGATAAAAGTCGTCTTCCTCAGGTTGGGGTTCGTCATTGATGACGGAAGCTTGTACTAAGAACAGTGCTTCGTCACAAATTCCAGACTCTGAAATCTCCAGTTCATCTGTAACCATAAGGTTATTAACCACAGCACGCCTATGGTACTTTTTAAGCATATTAGCATGGTAGAGTTTTTCTTTCCCATTGATACTAATTAAATAATTTACCTTATTGCGTCTTTCTAAAACAGGATAGGGTTCTTTCCATTGCATTACTAACTTGTTGGTAGCAGTAGGAAGGAGTAAAAGCACCTCATCACCGGGCTTCAAAGTTCTGTCTTGTGATTTAAAATCATAGTAGGTCTTATATAAAGAAGCACTGGTTTCGGCTTTAGCTGCAGCTAACTTTGCCGTTTCCTCAAGTCTATCCAGGGCCGTTTCCTGGCATAAGCAGACTAAGCGGCCACTTAGGGCCCTGCTGCTACTAGGGGGGCCCCTAGACGGCTCCCAGGTCATAGCTCAGTGGGCAAGAATAGGAATATAGCTGAAGCTATTATTAATATTATTGTTATTATTAATATTATTGTTATTATTATTATTATCCTTATTATTATCATTATTATTATTATTATTATTATTATGATGTCGTATTAATTAAAGTTTTTGTATGAGACAAATGTAATAAAACGGAGACAAACGAAACGTTTTGGTCGTTATGTGTAAAAAACTATTGTGAGACCTTATTTCTATATCATTTAACTTTATTCTTATTATATGCTTATACTTTCCTAAATGCTTAATTTTTCTAGTATTGCAAAACATTATTTCATATGATAATGTTATTGGAGATTTCGCCCATAAAAAATTTAGGAGGCAAAAATTTTGAAGATATAAACTGTTCTGTATAACTGTTAGCTATTGCACGATTGTATCGTAGAGTTAGTAATTGTTTGGTAGTTGATAATTGCATTATTTTTTTATACATAGTTCTGTCATTTGTTCTAAATAATGTATAAGCTAATTTTCAGGAATTTCATGAAGAGTATTTTTTTTGTTTGTCTTCTGAAAGTACACATATATTTGTTGCTTTGGACATAAATGTTTCATTAAAATTGTTTCATAATTGTTTTTTATTAACACAGCCATTTTTTGTATGTGTGTGCTGAGGTGCTGTAGTAAGGCGTGAGTTCGTGGATGGAGGGGTGGGGCCTCAAGTGGGTATACTGCTTAGGGCCCCCTAATGGCTAGAAACGGCCCTGAGTCTATCTCTCAAATCAAGGACATACTGATAGGTGGAAACCGTGTCTGAGTTATTATCCTTGTTTTGCCACAATTCGCTCAAGATAGATATGGGGCCTCTAACTTCTCTGCCGTACAAGAGTTCGAAAGGTGAAAAGCCTAATGAACTATTGGGTATTTCCCTATAAGCAAAAAGAGCAGCTGGTATATACCGATGCCATTGGGTCGGGTGATCTTGGCATAATTTCTTAATTATGCTCTTCAGAATACCGTTTAGCTTTTCACAAAGTCCATTACTAGCAGGATGAAAGGGAGTTGTAAACACTGGCTTGATTGATAACAATTCATGAATCTTCCCCATAACTTCGGAGGTAAATTGTGTACCACGGTCTGATAGAACTTGTTTAGGCACGCCCACCTTTGAGAAAATAGTTATAAGAGCTTCGGCTATAGAGATTGAATCTATATTTCTCAAAGGTACTGCTTCCGGGAATCTGGTAGCTAAATCTATTACAGTAAGGATATACATATGCCCTTCTGATGAAGGAGGGTGTATAGGGCCTATGAGGTCCATTGACACTTTCGAAAAAGGCTCAGTAATGATTGGAACTTTTTGTAAGGGCACGGGTTTTACACGCCCCTTTGCTGATGTTTTCTGGCAAACATCACACGAGCGGCAGTACTGTATCTTAATATATCTCCAGGTGATCCAGGCCAATAGAACTTATCTAAAACTTTCGTCTGCGTTTTAGTATAACCAAAGTGGCCAGCAAATGGCGAGTCATGTGCTAATTTTAAGACAAGGTTACGGTATTTGAGAGGTATAACTAAAGTTCTTTTCCCTACAAGTTCGGAATTAGGACTATTAATGCACATTCTATAGATTAAATCACAATCTTTTACATATTTATAAGAATGACTACTACGAGACTTTTCAATTATCCCGTCATTCACGCTCCTTTTTACGTTAACTAAAGTGGGACAATGTTGGACGGCCTCTTTAAATTTCTCAAATGAAACTTCATTGTTAAAAGTAGTTTTAAAAAGAGGATGGGGATTTAGTGGGGATTTAATTTTACTTCTAGTTTGAACCACTTGAGCAACGTTATCCACATCAACAGAAGGGATGGATTCTCCTATTAGGACAGAACAAAACTTAATAGGGGCTCTGACGGCATAAGTCCACCCTTCAAAGTACGTACACGACAGGTGACATTTTACTATCGGAAATCTATCAGCCCTACCCAAGTAGTCGTAAACAGTAGTCCATTTATCATGAGTATCTGGAACAGGGAGTAATACTCTACCCGAAACTATAAGACAAGTACACCCCGTATCTCTAACCAAAGTAGATACTTTGCACCCATTAACTGATCCTTCCTCAAATTTTAAACCTACGTTAGGTACTTTAAGGTCAAAAGCAAAGTTGACCTTTTCTCTTTTTTCTGAATCTGCCACTTTCTTAAAAAGTGCAGGATTTTGTGACACTTGTATTTAGTATGACCGTCAACACCGCAATTATAGCACTTTACAGGGGGTTTATTTTCCATAAAAGCTTCTGCATTTGAATTCGTAGTGGGTTGAGTAAAAGGTTTACATATTGGTTTTAAGATTTTTAGTTTTTGGATATAAGTTGTGGGAGCTAGCGTAATTGACGGCAATTTCCATCGTGCGTTTTAAATTGTTACTACTATCATAAGCTCTCATATCGGGAGTGCACGTAGAGAGGAACTGATCTATGACAAAAAAATCCAGAAGAGACTCAAAAGATCTTTCTATTTTGCATCCATCCAACCAAAATTTTAGGCAACGTTTGAGGTGATAACCAAATTGTTGGTAAGTCTGTTTGGACCTAGCTTAGTACTTCTAAATTGTTTCCTGTAATATTCTGGCGTCATATGATAAGAATTCATTAACTCTAATTTAAGTTCAAAATAGTTCGCGGTTATCTCATCGGGTAGCATAGTGTAAATTTCTAATGCTTTCCCTCTTAAAAGTGAAGCTAACCTAACTGCACCCTCGGATTCTAAATCCCAACCTTTAAGTTCAGCTACTCTTTCAAATCTGGTTATATAAATTCCTAAATCTTCACCGTCTTGGAAAAATGGGAGTTTAATTTCACTCGTGCATGAAGTTATAAGCTGAAGACCGTTGACTAGCTGACTGATGGTGCATTTCTAAAACTTTAAGTTCGTGCTCTCTTTCTTTCTCTCTTCCTATTCTTTCGTGCTCCCTTTCTTTCTCTCTTCTTCTCTCTCTCTCTCTCTCTTTTTCCATTCTTTCTTTTTCTCTTTCTACCCTTTCTTTCTCCCGAGTTTTATTTTGTTGCTCTTTTATAAAAGAGCCTACTTCACTACCATCTAACCCTATGGTTTAGCGATTTCCATAAGTTCAACTAAAGATGGTGTTGCTATATTTGTAAATAGAAAGGATCTTACAATATAATGTAAATTTACAAAAAAAGAATTTTACTCAGACTAAATTCTAAGTTAAACCTCACTTCTGTTATTAAATTACGCTCCTAAAAAAAAATTAATCGAAATTATAACCACTCTCCCTAATTGAATTTCCTCGAAAGAAAGAAAGGACCAAAAAGGGCTTAGCTGGTTATAAAGCCAGTTTCTTAGAAGGGGAGGATTTACGACTCTCTTCCTGTGACTTCGCTCCGCTTCGACAGCCACAGTCAAACTCCTAACGCACTGAAAGAACCTTTGAACCCGGAAGGTGATAAGGTAGAGCACTGACCCGACTTGTCTGGTGCACAAAATAACGGACTGCGAGTAGTCCACACACAGGAAGGTAGGACAACCTTCCTGAAAAATCAAGAGAAATATTAACACAAAACCTAACTTTTAAGCTTAAACAATCGACAAACTAACGACCAAGTGAAACTATTCCAATCCTGTCCGCAGCGCCAAATATGTCAAAAAGAGACCAGGTTCTTAATTAATTTATGATTGGAATTTAAAAATTACACTTAGTGGTTAGGATGAAGAAAATATACAAAAAAAAATTAAATTATATTTATAATGAAAACTAAGTTACTTAATTAAATGGGTATGACATCAGATATATAATTAAACTATAAGGACGTTAACTTAAATGAAGGGTTAAAGTGACAAAATAAAGTGACAAAATAAATGACAAAGTAAAGCTAAATGATATATATATAACACTACGGGCAGGAAAGCTTGTTGCTCAAGTTAGGAATCTGGTGGATGCCGAGATGTATCCGATAGCCTCCAAGTCTCTCTCTCTTAGAGAATTATTAACAAAACGTTTTTTTCTTCGCCGATGTGGTATCGGAGATTACCAGCATTCAAGAAGAACCAGGAGGTAATGTATCTCTAACAGAAGTGAGGTTAGAGACGACTTGTCATACAAATCACATCGCTTTTTAGGAAACGAACGTATGAACACATTCTGATCGTTTAGAAAGGGTCAGTGTGGGTGTAGAATTGTAATTTTATAAGGAGTAATCCTAATCAAGAAGAGTATCTTCCTGACAATCGGCCATTTTAATACCCCCAAAAATGTCAAAGTTAATAAATATAAATACTGTATATGGTTTAGGGGCCAACGACAGCACGATAGTAGGATGTGCGCAAAATGGACGAGTGCAATGCAATTGCAAATGTTGATCAATGTTGCAAAGTGGTCATGCAACAAATGGGGAGAGGGAATGTTGCCAGTTGATATGCAACAAGGGGAAGGTGTGTTACAAAGGGGTTATGCAAGAAGGGGGAATGTTGCAAGTTGTTGTGCAACACGGGGGAATGTTGCAATGTGTCGTGCAACTAAGGGGATGTTGCAAGATGTTATGCGGCAAATGGGGAGGGGGAATGTTGCAAGAGCAACAAGAGGTTATGCAACTCGGAGGCGGAGTTATCCCAGAAGAGAAAGAGAGAGGAGAAGGAGAGAAAGAAAGAGGAGAGGTGTTAGCCTGGCAGGAGCCAAGCGCATATTAAGACTTCAGCCGAGCGACCGTTGTCTTAATATGTTCCTAATCAGCCAGCTGGCTTATCTGGCTGAGTTGCCAGTTTGCGCTATTTATTCAATTGAAGCATATATTCTGGCTTAATCCGCCAGTTGGCTTAGAAGGCTGAGTTGCCAGTTTGCGCTATATATTTAATTAAAGCATATATTCTGGCTTAACCCACCAGTTGGCATAATCCGTCAGTTGGCTTAGAAGGCCTAACCAGCCATTTGGTATAATTAAATAATAACGTTTATATATACAACCAAAAGAATTAAATAAAACCCCACCACATCACTCTCTTTATTTAGACGAATTATTGGATTGGCATAATCCGTCAGCTGGCTTAACCCGCCAGTGGACTTAGAAGGCGTAACCAGCCATTTGGTATATTTAAATAATAATAATAACGTTTATTATTACAACCAAAAGAATTAAATAAAACACCACCACATCACTCAGTTTATTTAGACGTATTATTGGAATGGCATAATCCTAGTCGGAGGTGTACGTGCATTTGTGTGCGTTTGTCCCCGCCAGCTGACTTAAAACGCCAGTTGGCATAACCCGCCAGTTGACTTAGAAGGCCTAACCAGCCATTTAGTATAATTAAATAATAATAATAATAACGTTTATATATACACATCCAAAAGAATTAAATAAAACCATCACATCACTGTTTATTTAGACAAATTATTGGATCCAATTTCACGAAATATATTGAAAATAAATATACATTCCTATGCAAGCGAAGGAATATATGCAATAAAAATAAATAATAGCATAAGAACTACGAACGAGGAGTATGTATGTATGTATGTGTATATATATATATAATATATATAGATATATAATAATAAAAAATAATATACAAACCCGGACCTATCCAAATTGTTCATTCTAATGAAGGTCAAGCGTGCCACTCCACCTTAGACCTACAATTTAAAGTTGAATCCGAACCACGTCTAAAATAAAATGTTAAAACACTCCTTAACACAAAATCTAATTTCAGAATAAAAAATTTAAACAGCCTAATCACACAAAATATCACTCTGGAGCGGAATAAGACGGTTTACCGAGAATAACAGAATCACCTTGTGAAAATAATATTTATCATTTACTACAGAAATGCTCATTCCGTCGAAGGTCAAGCTTTTCACCCGGTCCTAGACCTACAGTTTAACGGGTAAAACTACTACAATAGATCTAGTTGGTCTGGTGAAGTAGTGAGTTGACTTCTTTTACTCTCCCTCTCTCAGGTACACCCGGATCATCGGGGATCCTCTTTTCTTTTCCATGGAATTTTAGATTCGCCCCTTTTCCATATCGTAACAGTTGAATTTTATCAACGTTAAACTTCATATAAAAACTATGCAACATCTCCTAAAACTTACTATATCATTACCCCTAGCCCGTCCTTCATGCACTAAAAAAGTTCTACTTTATCGGCAATCTGTGTTTAGCATCCCCCCCTGATTGCGCATCCCGGCGAAGGTCAAGCGTGTCACTCCAACTTAGACCTCCAGTTTAACGTTTGAATTCGAACCACGTCTAAAATAAAATGTTTAAACACTCCTTAACACAATAAAATCTAATTTCAGAATTAAAAAAAAAAATTAAACAGCCTAACCATACAAAACATCACTCGGAATTGTCCTGAAAATGAAAGAAAAATAAACAACAACAATCAGCCCACCTATAAAAAATACAAATTAATTTATCAAAAGAATTTATGAAAACAATTTCTCTATTTCAATTAAACAAATTTTGCTTATTTTGAAGTCTCACACAATTTATATACGGCAAGCATAATAAACTTAAACAGTCCGAATTTGAACCAGTATAAATTAGTGTCTTTAACGAATATTTTTCGACTTCAAACCTTTAAATTAATTTAAAATTATAAAGCGAACTAAAACTACAAAGCGATGCCTGTAAATCCATTATTTACATCAAGTCAAAAAATAATATTAAAAACTCGAATAGATTCTTGAAAATTTTGCTACTTCTTTATTGAATCTCTTAGATTGCTTTAATATATATATATATATATATATATATATTTTATTACCTAAAAATGCGTCACCATACAGTCAAACATTTTAAACCTTGCCATATAAAAATCAACGCGAAAAGGAAACAAACTTTCGAATTCCGACTCTAATTTTGATTCGACATTATTACGGCTTCGACAAGACGAATCAGATAAATTTTGAGTCAAAGCAGTTTGGAAGTCTAGAATCCAACGAGAAGAGGAAAAAAAAATTTTCACCGCGAAAATTACAAAAATGCTCGCTATGAGAAGAAATTTTGAAAATGATGGGCGCCATCTTGAAAAACAGTTACAATGATTTGATAAGGAATGAGAATCGAAATTTGCTTGCAAATGGGATAACACATTGCATCTTGTTATTTAAATAATCGAACCAGAATATTTATTAAATGCTATAATACGGGTAGCAACAATTTTGACCGAAATATAAGGCAACGTGGGAAATTCCTTATATTTATATAAAGGAACACCGCCTGTCACCAAAATGTAGTAATTAAGACCTTTTAACCTTTCTTATGTTGCTTTTTTATACTATTTTCTCTTTCTTTATTCTATTTCTCTTTATCCTTCATCATTCTCTTTACACTCGCTTCGCTGTACTTTATAAATACGTGTGTATCTCAAACATACGCGAACTGCCCCAATTATGTCTCTGCTAATCATAGTTTTTCTTGTCTTTCTACAACAAAAAAAAAATTTAATTACGGGGCTATAAAGCACTTCCATTCTGAACTTTTCTCATATATACACACACACACACATATGTTTATTTCTTTATTGGCGGTTCTCTGATTTCCAAGATTCGAGATAAGGTACGCATTTTAAATTATACTCCACAGCCTCGGGTCAATCTTATTTCACTTCGTTCGAGATCGTGCAGAGATTAATAATTAGTACAAAAAGCACATACACACACACACACATCAATTATATAAACAGAAGCAACTCCCGCCAACGTTTAAAAGGAAGAAGAGTTTACACGGTGCGTGCCATCACCGGCTCTCGATCCCTGGTGGAGAGCAATTCGCTCATCCATCAAACCATGTCTAGAAGAGATGTGCCCCTATCATATTAAATCGTACTGTTGAAACCAAATTCCGAATATATCTTTCATTGGCATTAAAACCCTTCATTTTCTGGTATTCGAAGATATACAGGGGGTGTTAATACCTCATGTTTGGGGTGTAGACCTTCACGGCGGGAAATACCCACGATGCCTCGCTCTGCTTCTCCTTGCATTCGTTCTTTGATTTTAAATCACAATAAACAATATAAATATTCTATGAGATTAATATTTATTTTTCACCCTATTAGCAACACTATAAACGGAAGAAACGATCTGCCTTATAAATCTAAAAATAACTTCTTAACAATCCACGCTTTCAATTAAAATATACATCTATGACACACACACACACACACACACACACACACCATTACAAATGTTCAGACTCTATTGTTTAAGGTTCAACTTTGATTGTCAAACACAGATATTTTTATCCCATTCGTCGGTCTGCTTAAAAGACGCTCAGCTGATAAAACTAGTTGACGTTTACAACCAAAAACTAAATAAAACCTCGTTATGTCATTCTGTTATTTAGTCGATTGTCCACTGTTTTACTCAATTAATAAATCACATCCCCAGAAACATAGGCACATAAGCATTTTATATTTTACCAGCGCTGAAATCGAGATTTGATTTAGCTGCTAGTCAGGCTTCTTTATTTAACATTTTCTTGACGAACTACCTGTCTCTGAAGCTATCAATTAAGGAGTAGCTAATAAAATTAATTTTTAATAATTTCATAGGTTCATAATTTTCGTTCATTCATTTTTATTGACGAAATGTATTTAACTCGTCTTACAGTTAAATGTCTGTTGTAACAATCAGATTTTGTGGTTGAAAAATATCAGAGGGATGTAATAACTAATAAACTTCTTTCGCTGGAATTTTATAGTTTCGGACGTAGATATCATAAAGCTTCACATGCTTAATCGGGCGGTCATTCATTGATTAGAGCGCAAACAGATTTTCTAGATTGCAGGGAGTAACTGGGCTATTTGTACATCGGTACAAGGTTAGTTACCAGAAGGAACTATGCAGTGATACAGTTCTTTTATTTGATTGTTTTGCGAAGATTAATTCGAAGTATTGCAAACCGCTAAAATATTTTCCACAGTATTGGCTAGAATGTAGTATATAATATAATATATATATATATATATATATATATATATATATATACCGAGATAAGCCACAAGATTAGGTACCATACTGTGCTTTTTAATTTAATTTGTATATGTTTAATGGAAAGGCGATGCTTTCGGGCGAGTGAAACCGCACTCAACTGCAAGTCCGTGCAAATGGTTCAAGAAATTGATTAAAAACTGTAAATTTGAATTAGCTACACCTATATACTGTATATGGAGAAGAGCCCGCTTTATCAAACAAACATAACACTTAGAATATTCATTATGGCTATAGACCATCTATCATTACGCACATTCACTGATTTATTTTTCATATTTCTTTATTTTCCACAATAAAATACGCCGATTAACATTTATGAAGCATTAATTACTTTAAACATTATCTTACAGAACTCCGTCCAGTCCAGTAGTTCATTTATTAGCTATGATTAAAATCAGTCCCACACTTTTGCACACACACACACACACACACACACACACACATATATATATATATATATATATATATATATATATATAAAACGGCTGTCATGCTTTTCAACCCACCCTAGACCTACAGTTTAGTCGATATAAACGGAAGACATGGTTTTTCTTACAAATCTAAAAATAACTTTAATAGCTCATGTTTTCAAATTAAATAAAACTCGACAAGACAATCTTATAATAAAAGACATTCAATATATAATGTTTTATGGCAAATTCTATAACTGCTGTTAATATATGCGAACTAATTTTGATAAGAAAACAACAACGGGTTAAATGCAGTTTTATTAACAAAAATAGTGTGATTATGAACGGAATTTATACAGGTTAAATAAACTATTTAATCATTTAACAAAAAACAGCATATTACGGGGCTCCAATAAACCTTACCCCCCACCCCCCCCCCCCCCCCCCCCCCCCCGCCCATGGCCTAAACCATTAGAGGTACAGTAAAACTAAAACATACTTTACAAAAGAGAATTTAATCCTGAATTTAATGAGAAACAATTAAAACTTGGTGTTCCCGTCATTGGCTTCCAAGACAGCCTGAATTCGCTTTGAGTAGCATACCAAAAGTGACGTGAATAGATCTTGATCGTTACGCAAATTTTCTAAAACAGTTTCAATGTGTTGCGTCATTGTATCCTCCGAAAATCGATTTGCTGCAGGTTCTTGAAACAAGAGACATTCAACCTTGTCCTTTACAACTGATCCAATGTGTTCACAGACGTTCAGGTCAGGAGAATTTCCTGGCCATTCTTCATTTCCAAAGAAATCGATCTCATGGTTCCGCAACAACTGTTGAGTGGCTAATGCCTTAAAGCAGGGGGCCTTATCGTGCAGAAGTGTGACCTGATCGACATCCATAACATTGTTTGGGTTTCTTAGAAAAGGAATGACATGCTGGGATAGAATAATATCACGAAAATACTGTCCATCCCAACTCTGACCATTTGGCTTCAGCACCCACATGAGCTTCTTTGCAGTGAACAAAACAAACACACCAACACAGTCTGGACTTTTTAATAATTCGCGATAATGTTCATTGTCATCGATTTCATCTGGTGTTGTGGCCCACACTCGATCATTTCGGTAGTTAGGCCGACGTGTTACGTAAACAAAAAATTCATCGGAGACAGCTAAATGCATGAAATCATCCACATCCCAATCTTCAAGATAATGGGCAAACTACATTCTGTCATCGATGTTAAGTTGAGTTTTTCTTGGCTTTGGAAGTTCATGCCAAGGCTTTAAACCTTGCCTATGACGGTACAGTCGAATGATCTCACCACTAACGATCATTCCTCTCAACACTTCGATCTCTCTAGAAAGTTTAGCATAGCTGTTTTTCCACTTACGCGTACCGCTTTCAATTATGTCCTTTGTTTCCTGAGAGAGTGGCAAATTTGGGCGCCCAGATTTAGTTGTTTCCATTTCACATTCATCCAAAGTTTTATTCCAATTTCTTTTGACGAAGTCCTCACTTCTTCGCAACTTGTTGGCAACCCATGAAAGTGTTATAAACGTGGCTCCAGCATCACGAGCTTCCCGAAATGTTATTGCTCGTATGCGATCTATCACACGTTGCTTCTCCGAATCACCAATTAATTGAGAAGCCATTATATTATCACTTTATCAGCTAGAGTAATTTTAATACCTGCAATAAATAAAGAATTTTATATATTTTTATAATCACTAAAAACTATTTCGATATAAGTAAACATGTAAGCTGCAAATGGGAGGGCTAAGGTTTTTTGGAACCCCTTAGACTGTATATTAGGCCAGATGAGCCGGGCGTACATGACTTTGTGCGGTGGAGAGCGCGAGAGAGCAAGTAGATCCTCCACCAAGCGGTCATGTGTGGCGAAGAGCGCAAGAGAACGGCTCACTCCTTCACCAAGCCAATCCTAGAGGCAGGGAGCACCAGCTTCGATCTTCGTGTGAAGAGAGACCGACACGCGGAAACGCATCGTGGCACACACACACACACACATTTTATTCATGCAGTTAACCGTGATTCACTGTCGCCAATTGAGTTAAATGACCTACTAATTGTCACCATCATGCACTTATCCGTGATCGTGGCATGGAGCTAACCGCGACTTGGAGTGTTTACATTCGCGGGTCCCCGCCATACCGACACAATGCGACTCGGTCAGTGTCTCTCAGCGCGACCAAAGGCAATATTACGAACGAAATTATCAAAGACGCAAAGAGAAAAATCGGCGAGTGGTACCAAACCTCAAACTAAACCCAATAACCATACACACTGACAATACCTAGTGGCACGCTTTCATTAGTTGCGGGACTATTTATCGAACTTTTTGATCACACCTCGTATATATAAGATCTACTAAGTCATTTTTCATCTGGTAGTTAAAAGAATACATTCATTTTCACTTGTTCAGTCTCAATTTTTAAGGTTCAAAATTGAGTGTCAAACGCGATGCAAGAGAGCAATTCCCTCCTACACCAAGCTGTCATGTGTGGCGGAGAGCGACTGTTAATTTTCATAGAAATCAGAGTAAATACATTTTTACATTAAATTGTCTTCACATCCACCTTATTTTACGTGAGACGAGAAGGAAAGGGTGCAGGTACATGAAAGGGTACCATCGGAACGTTTTCCAGAGAGAGCAGCGAGGGAATACCCATGATGTCTCACTCTGCTTCTCCTTACATTCGTTCTTTGATTTAAAATCACAATAAACAATATAAATGTTCTATGAGATTAATATTTTATTTTTCATCGTATAAACATGAACATAAACGGTAGACATGATCTACCTTAAAGGTAAAACATAACTTCTTAGCAATTCATGTTTTCAGCTTCATTAAACATCGATAACCCCCCACCCCCCCATCCATCCAACGCACATTGCGTTGGATGGATATATACACACAGAGAGTAAAAAACTGAAGACGGCACACACACACACACCTGAGTTGCCCGAGCGTTTCCCATACACTTCACAACTTCTAAGAATCACAAAAGGGAGCTTTATTAGCGATACTTTAAAACTTAATGCAGCAAGTTTTAAAGTATTGACAAGAAAGGTCCCTGATTTTATGATTCTTAGAAACTGTGATGGGTGTGAAAGGCAGAGTAACTCAGTTCGGCACTATGCGCTCGAGTTGAGCGGAAGGCTGTAATACTGCTGCAAAATAGTAACACTAACCGGGGCGCTATGATACATCCTGGGATATTGTCAGACTTAAATGAGCGTATCTCAGGACCGCCACAACAGTCAAAGTTGAGGTCTTCCTGGCTTGGTGGAGTAGCGAGTGGCTCTTGCGAGTTTTCTGATAATTATCATTTTTAACAGCGATTTCAAATCATTAATGTGTGTGTGTGGTGTGTGTGTGTGTGTGGTGTGTGTGTGTGCCGTCTTCAGTTTTTTACTCTCTGTGTGTATATATATATATATATCACAATTTATAAACGGCAATGTGTGTGGGTGCGTGGGATGGGTGGGGTGGGTTATCGATGTTTAATGAAGCTGTAAACATGAATTGATAAGAAGTTATGTTTTAGCTTTAAGGTAGATCATGTCAACCGTTTGTGATGTTTATACGATGAAAAATAAAACATTAATCTCATACAACATTTATATTGTTTATCGTGATTTTAAATCAAAGAACGAATGTTAGGAGAAGCAGAGTGAGACATCATGGGTATTCCCTCGCTGCTATCTCGGGAAAACGTTCCGATGGTACCCTTTCATGTACCTGCGCCCTTTCCTTCTCGTCTCACGTAAAATAAGGTGGATGCGAAGACAATTTAATGTATAACTGTATTTACTCTGATTTCTATAAAAATTAACAGTCGCTCTCCGCCACACATGACCGCTTGGTGTATGAGGGAATTACTCTCTTGCATCGCGTTTGACGCTCAATTTTGAACCTTAACCCTTTAAGGACTGAAGGTACAAATTGATAACGTTTCAAATACAAGCATTCATAACTTAACCCTACACAAAATTCAGGGCTTAAAGGGTTAAACAATTGAGACTGAACAGGTGAAAATGAATGTGTTCTTTTAACTACCAGATGAAAAAGGACTTAGTAGATCTTATATATACGAGGTGTGATCAAAAAGTTCGGTAGTCCCGCAGCTAATGAACGCGTGCCACTAGGTGTTGTCAGTGTGTATGGTTATTGGGTTTAGTTTGAGGTTTGGTACCACTCGCCGATTTTTCTCTTTGCGTCTTTGATAATTTCGTTCGAAATATTGCCTTTGGTCGCGCTGAGACACTGATTGAGTCGCATTGTGTCGGTATGGCGGGGACCCGGAGGTGGTCCCGCCTCTAGGCCCGGTTTGGTGGAGGAGCGAGTTGCTCTGTTGCGCTCTCTGCCACACATGACCGCTTGGTGGATGATCTAGTTGCTCTCTCACACTCTCCACCGCACATAGTTATGTACGCCCGGCTCATCTGGCTTAATATGCAGTCTAATTTGCCGTTTTTTGTTAAATGATTAAATAGTTTATTTAACCTGTATAAATTCCGTTCATAATCACATTATTTTTGTTAATAAAACTGCATTTAACCCGTTGTTCTTTTCTTATCAAAATTAGTTCGCATATATTAACAGCAGTTATAGAATTTGCCATAAAACATTATGTATTGAATGTCTTTTACTATAAGATTGTCTTGTCGAGTTTAATTTAATTTGAAAACATGAGCTATTAAAGTTATTTTTAGATTTGTAAGAAAAACCATGTCTTCCGTTTATATCGACTAAACTGTAGGTCTAGGGTGGGTTCAAAAGCATAACAACCGTTATATATATATATATATATATATATAATATATATGTGTGTGTGTGTGTGTGTGTGTGTGTGTGTGCAAAAGTGTGGGACTGATTTTAATCATAGCTAATAAATGAACTAGTGGACGAAGTTCTGTAAGATAATGTTTAAAGTAATTAATGCTTCATAAATGTTAATTGGCGTATGCTATTGGGAAAAATAAAGAAATATGAAAAGTAAATCAGTGAATGTGTGTAATGATGGATGGTCTATAGCCATAATGAATATTCTAAGTGTTATGTTTGTTTGGGAAAGCGGGCTATTCTCCATATACAGTGTATAGTTGTAGCTATTTCATACTTACAGTTTTTAATCAATTTCGTGAACCATTTGCACGGACTTGCAGTTGAGTGTGGTTTCATTCGCCCGAGAGCATTGCTTTTCCATTAAACATATACAAATTAAATTAAATTAAAAAGCTCAGTATGGTACCTAATCTTGTGGCTTATCTCGGAGCGTCTTTGAAGCAGACCGACTAATGGGATAAAAATATCTGTGTTTGACAATCAAAGTTGAACCTTAAACAATAGAGTCTGAACATTTGAAAAGGTGTGTGTGTGTGTGTGTGTCATAGATGTATATTTTAATTGAAAGCGTGGATTGTTAAGAAGTTATTTTTAGATTTATAAGGCAGATCGTTTCTTCCGTTTATAGTGTTGCTAATAGGGTGAAAAATAAATATTAATCTCATAGAATATTTATGTTGTTTATTGTGATTTAAAATCAAAGAACGAATGCAAGGAGAAGCAGAGCGGGGCATCGTGGGTATTTCCCGCTGTGAAGATCTACATCCCAAACCTGAGGTATTAAAACCCCTCCTGTATATCTTCGAATACCAGAAAATGAAGGGTTTCAATGCCAATGAAAGATATATTCGGAAATCGGCTTCAACAGTAATATTTAATATGCTAGGGGCACATCTCTAGATATGGTTTGATGGATGAGCGAGTTGCTCTCCACCGGGGATCGAGAGCCGGTGATGGCACGCACCATGTAAACTGTTCTTCCTTTTAAACTTTGGCGGGAGTTGCTTCTGTTTATATAATTGATGTGTGTGTGTGTGTGTGTATGTGTGTGTGTGTGTGTGTGTGATTTTTGTACTAATTAATGATCTCTGCACGATCTCGAGCGAAGTGAAATAAGATTGACCCAAATCTGTGTAGTATAATTTAAAATGCGTACCTTATCTCGAATCTTGGAAATCAGAGAACCGCCAATAAAGAAATAAACGTGTGTATGTGTGTGTGTGTGTGTGTGTGTGTATCAGATCATCCAATAAGTAATGTCGTTTTTTACGATGGATTAAGTTTAAACTAGTCCTACTCGGTTTAAGCATAAATTTTCCGAAGGTTATATCTAAGAGATCTATCGTGTTTCGCTACATACTTTACAGACCTTGACCAGTGAAGACGTGTGTTTGCTTTATGTGAACCCCTCATAAACATGGCGGTATCAGAACAGCATATCAGGCATATAATGCTTTACGAGTTCAAAAAAGGGAATAGTGCTACTGAAACAACGCGAAACATTCAGGACGTTTATGGCAACGATATTCTGCATGTGAGGAAATGTCAAAGATGGTTTCAAAAGTTTAGGAATGGTGTCTGCTGTTTGACAGATGCAGCACGCTCTGGAAGCCCTGCTGAGTTTGATGATGACCTGCTGTTAGCCGCACTTGAAGAAACTCAATTCATCCCCGTCCACCATCAATCGACATTTGCAATAACTCGGGAAAGTGCTTAAGTTAGGAAAATGGGTGCCACATGAATTGTCGGTCGACAATCTGAGGGTGCGGGTAAACATTAGCACAGCTCTTTATTCCCGTGAACTCCAAGATCCGTTTTTGCACCGTTTATTGACTGGTGATGAAAAGTGGATACTGTGCCAGAATATTAAACGCCGTCGACAGTGGGTTTTTGCCGGAGAACCAGCGACACCACAGCCAAAACCAAATCTTCACCCTTGGAAGGTGTTGCTTAGTGTTTAGTGGGATAAAGGTGGTGTAATACACTTTGAAACCTTACCACACAACCAAACAATCACCGCTCAAGTCTACTGTGAACAACTGGATCGATTGAACACTACACTAAAAGAAAAGAGACCTTCTTTGGTTAATCGGAAAGGAATCGTGTTCCACCACGACAACGCACGTCATCATACCGCTCGGATCACTTCTGCAAAAACTGAGGAGCTTGGGTGGAAAAACGTCTACATCCTCCATATTCTCCAGACCTTACGCCTTCAGATTATCATCTCTTCAGGAGTCTGCAAAACTATCTTGACGAGAAACAGTATACTTCTTTAGATGACCTGCACACCAGTCTTTGTACGTTTTTTGCCTCAAAACCGCCTGAATTTTATAAACATGGCATGAAAAGCTTGTAGGACGTTGGCAGAGTGTCACTGATACCGATGGAAAATATATACTAGATTAAAAAGTTTCAGTTGAGTTTTTTTTTGTCCTTCAAATTCCGATCTAAAAAACGACATTACTTATGGGATGACATGATATATATATATATATATATATATATATATATATGAGAAAAGTTCAGAATGGAAGTGCTTTATAGCCTCGTAATTTAATTTTTTTTTTTGTAGAAAGACAAGAAAAACTATGATTAGCAGAGACATAATTGGGGCAATTCGCGTATGTTTGAGATATACACGTATTTATAAAGTACAGCGAAGCGAGTGTAAAGAGAATGATGAAGGATAAAGAGAAATGGAATAAAGAAAGATGCATTGTGTTATCCCATTTGCAAGCAAATTTCGATTCTCATTCCTTATGAAATCATTGTAACTGTTTTTCAAGATGGCGCCCATCATTTTAATAATTTCTTATCATAGCGAGCATTTTTGTAATTTTCGAGGTGAAAATTTTTTTTTCCTCTTGTTGGATTCTAGACTTCCAAACCGCTTTGACTCAAAATTTATCTGAGTCGTCTTGTTGAAGCCGTAATAATGTGGAGTCAAAATTAGAATCGGAATTCGAGAGTTGTTTGTTTCATTATCGCATTGATTTTTATACAGCAAGGTTTAAAATGTTTGAGTGTATGGTGACGCATTTTTAGGTAATAAAAATGTGTGTATATATATATATATATATATATATATACAGGGCGTCCCAAAAAAATGTATACACACTTTAAATAATTATAAAGGCAGTGTTTATTAAAATACATTTCATTTTCAAAATGTAATAGAATCTACAGACATTATTTAATTGTTTTGTCAACGCCTGTTTTCAAACTGACGTCCGTTCTGGTCCAGGCACTGCTGATAACGCGAAGCAATGGAATCGCAAACATCACGAAACATTTCGTTTGGTATTTGTGTGCATTCTCGTTCAATGGCTGCTCTCAATTCAGCGACTGTTGCAGGTTTTATAGCGTAGACTTTTCTTTTAAGTATCCCCATAAAAAAAAGTCTAGTGGTGTGAGGTCTGGTGAACGCGGAGGGTATTCTACGAAACCCCTTCGTCCAATCCACATCCACATCGTGCCAAGTACCACTCGCAATACTCCACTCTTCGGTCAGGATCATCTTCATTAATAGCATGGACTAATCTTGGAATGTAACTTTTCCATTGACAGCGCTTCAAAATGCGTTGGACAGACGATTCTGAAATTCCTACCTCACGACTCGCTTGCCGCACAGATTTTTTTGGACTTTGGTGATACGTTTCCAGTACTCTTTCTTGCTTTGTGGGGCTTGTCGATGTCCGTGGTCTTCCGGAACGCTTCTTGTGGACATTCTGAACAGTTCCATCGGCTTCAAACTTATCTCTAATTCGAGTGATGGTAAGTCGCGTTGGTGGATCTGTTTGAAACTCCCTCCTAAACTGTCTTTGCACTTCAACTGCGTTTTCACACTTCCAGTAGCATTTTAGAATGAATTTCCTTTGTTCAAAGCTTAGTCTGACTGCCATTATTAATTCTAATGGGTTTAACTTGGAAAGAAAGAAACATCAATTGAGCTATCAGCTGTTAAAGTGTGTATACATTTTTTTTGGACGCCCTGTGTATATATATATATATATATATATATATATATATATATATATATATATATATAGAGAGAGAGAGAGAGAGAGAGAGAGTAGAGCAATCTAAGAGATTCAATAAAGAAGTAGCAAAATTTTCCAGAATCTATTCGAGTTTTTAAGATTATTTTTTGACTGGATGTAAATAATGGATTTACAGGCATCGTTTTGTAGTTTTAGTTCGCTTTATAATTTTAAGTTAATTTAAAGGTTTAAAGTCGAAAAATATTCGTTAAAGACACTAATTTATACTGGTTCAAATTCGGACTGTTTAAGTTTATTATGCTTGCCGTATATAAACTGTGTGAACCTTCAAATTAAGCAAAATTTATTTAATTGAAATAGAGAAATTGTTTTCGTTAATTCTTTTGATAAATTAATTTGTTTTTTACTTATATATATATATATTATATATTCATCAATTTTTATATTTTTTATAGGTTGGCTGATTGTTGTTTATTTTTGTCCCTCTTTCGTTTTCAGGACAATTCCGAGTGATGTTTTGTATGGTTAGGCTGTTTAAATTTTTTTTTATTCTGAAATTAGAATTTATTGTGTTAAGGAGAGTTTGAACATTTTATTTTAGACGTGGTTCGAATTCAAACGTTAAACTGGAGGTCTAAGTTGGAGTGACACGCTTGACCTTCGCCGGCTGAACAAAGATTGCCGATAAAGTAGAACTTTTTTAATGCATGAAGGACGGGCTAGGGGTAATGATGAAGTAAGTTTTAGGAGATGTTGCATAGTTTTTATATGAAGTTTAACACTGATAAAATTCAACTGTTACGGTATGGAAAAGGGGAGAATCTAAAATTCTATGGAATAGAAAAAAAGATCCCCGATGATCCAGGTGTACCTGAGGTGGAGAGTAAAAGAATTCAACTCACTACTTCACCTGACCAACTAGATCTATTGTAGTTGTATTCCCCGTTAAACTGTAGGTCTAGGACTGGGTGAAAAGCTTGACGTTCGACGGAATGAGCATTTCTGTAGTAAATGATAAATATTATTTTCACAAGGTGATTCTGTTATTCTCGGTAAACCGTCTTATTCCGTTCCCGAGTGATATTTTGTGTGGTTAGGCTGTTTAAAATTTTTTTATTCTAAAATTAGATTTTGTGTTAAGGAGTGTTTTAACATTTTATTTTAGACGTGGTTCGGATTCAACTTTAAACTGTAGGTCTAAGGTGGAGTGGCACGCTTGACCTTCATTAGAATGAACAATTTGGATAGGTCCGGGTTTGTTTATTATTATTTTTTATTATATATAGTATATTAGTAATGTAGCGAAGCTGAAATTTTGCGAATCTGCGAATGCGATTACGAATGCGAATCTGAAAATTGAGATTCGCCCGAATGCGGAGGCGAATGCGAATCTTGAATTATTTTTAAAATGTGGCTATTTTCAGAAATTTTACCAAGGGACGCTATATAAAACAGAATACAACGATTACTATTTTTATAACGAGAAAGTAAAACAAATACAAATGCTATTATTATTTGACAACTGTTTTTATACACAATATAATAAATTTCTTACATATTAATAATGCATAATTACAATAAAATATTAAAGTACATAATTACAGTTTTACAAATTTAAACCCAATAGTTAGCAAGTTAAATTTAAGAAAGAGCAATTTTTCTGCCTTATCTACTCGCAAGCGGTTTCTTTTCTCGTCATAGATCAGGCCAGCACCACTGAATAGTTGCTCACTTGGGACGCTACTTGGAGGACATCCAAGGAATCTCTTAGCAAGTACATTTAAAAGCTTGTACTTTTCTTGGTTGTCTCTCCACCACGCTAAAGAGTTTTCGTCTTGGGTGATTCTATTCTCTTTATGGTATTCTTGAACAAATTTGATTGAATTTCTGCTGATTGCTTCTTCGGCTTCTTCGTCACTGTTTGAGGCGGCCAGAGCGACGTCATGGACTCAATGATTGAGGCAGCTTTTGAATTTGATGGTGAAGACACAGACGTACTGGCGCGCATTCTCTTCTCCATTGGTTCTTCAGATTGTGCCTTAGCCAGGTCATCGCAAAGTTGCGCTATTTTTTCTTGGACACGCTTGGTGACGGCAGTACTGGAGAACATCTTTGCTTTGTACTTGGGATCTAAGTAAGTGGCCAAAGCATAGGAGTCATTGGTCTCGATTTCAGCGAATCTTCTTTCTATTTCGTCGTACATAATTTCTCTCATTGTTCTGACTTCAACATCATCTCTGTTTTCTGGTTTTAACACGTTCTTCAATGAGGCTATCAGAGGAATGACGTCTGATGTGGAAGATGCTGAGCTACTGAGTTTCTTCGTGATTTCGTCAAAAGGCTTGAGAATATTCATGCAGCTAGATAGGAGAGCGAAATCAACATTCGATAGTTGTATTTTGGAATTCGCAGTGCTATATAAGCTTAGTGGGTCCTTCAACTGAACAGCTCTTTCCATCATGTGCAGAGTACTGTTCCATCTTGTGGCGACATCGTGAATCATTCCCAATTTCGGTAAATCCAAACGCGTCTGAATCTTCAGTTCATCCTTTTGCTACAACGGAGTGGTTGAAATGTGCCGCAAATGAACGGGTTTTCACCAGCAAATTCTGAACATTTTCTTGAGCCGACAAGCCTGATTTTACAACGAGCTGTAGCATGTGGGCAGTACAATCAATGTTGTTGACGCCTGACAGATCCATCGCTTTCTTCATGTTTGCAGCGCCGTCACGCATCACCGCATTAACAGACGAATGAGGAATTTTCCATTTTTCGAGCATTTGGTCGAACTTTTCCGATATATATGCACCGGTGTGCCGTTCGTCCAAAGTTTCAGCGCCGAGCATCAAATTCGTCCTCTTGTATTCATTATTCACCCCATGGCAGGTCAGCGAAAGGAAGCTTACTCCAGCAGATGTGTCGGACCATGTATCAGTTGTAAAGGATACCAATGATTCCTTGATTTCGTCCACAATATCTTAAATTTTCCCATTTACAACTTGGTACATGCTGTTGCATATTAGATCAGCGTAAAATTGTCGTTGTTTGATCTTGTATTGCGGAGCAACTTCCGCCATAAGCAGCATGAAACCGACATCTTCTACGAGACTAAACGGAAAATCATCCATTACTAGCATTTCTGCGGTGCGGTAGTCGTACGTCTTAGATTTTTGATTGTCATCACTCTAAGGCTTCAATTTCTGGTAGCAGCTTTCAATTGTTTGAAATCCGAGATTTTTCTGTGCAATGTCAGACTTCGTCTTTTGTAATAGCGTCGGTTCTTCTTTTTTCTTTGGATCTTCTTTAGCTTCGTTTTCAGCATCACTCAGTTCTTTAAATTCTTTTGGATGAATTGAATACAGATGACTTCTCATGTTTGATGTGGTTCGTCCATTTCGAGAGTAGTTGCGTTGGCATAACAAGCACTTCGCAGTATCATCAGCGTTCTTTGAGAAGAATTTCCAAACTGTTGATTTTCTCATGATGAAGTTGAGAGCGATGCCGTGAAAACAACTGTAGTCGACGAAGTTAATATTTGAAATTTTGAATAATGATACGACTGAAGATGTATTGCACTTATTGTGACAGAACGGACGGTAAAGTAAAAGCCTGCATGTCACGAGTCAGGTCGCTACAGAATTGCCAAATTTTCGTGGATTGTTTTTTTATTTTATTAAAATGCTTATAGCAAAAAAAAATTATGCAATTTTTTTACAACGATTTTTTCATATATGTTCTCACTAGTACTTAAACTTATTCAGGAAAAAAATAATACCAATATCTGTTAAAATAAAAGAGATGAGCATTATTATGAAAAATAAAGCACTTGAACAAAAAAATACTTCTGATATTTACACATTAAAAACATTTCTAAATTGAATTTTGTAATAAACTTTATATTGTCTTAAAGCTAAAGAAATTTCCTCTGCGTCAGTATAAGTTTTATTTTAGAAATATAATTTGATGAATACGGAAATGGCATTCAACTTTTTTCAACAAACACAGATTTCATTCTCGAAAGAATATGGACTATGGAATAATTATAACGGTGATTTCGACTTTGCAATGTCATATACAGTAAACTCTCGAAAATCAGAGTCTAAAATCCGGACCACTTGAGAATTGAAAGTTCATAGTTAGACATAATAAAGCGACATGAGAGAAGTGAAGGTGCGAACTACATTGCAAGAGCGCTAGGCCTAAGTCGGTTTACCGTCTCAACCGTTTTTAAAAATGCTCCTGCATTGAAGGCCGCAGCTGAAGATGTGTGTCCCGTTCTCCGCAATTCTCAGCTCCGCAAATTTGCATTAAAAAAATGCGAATGCGAATGCGAATCTAAAATTTTTGCGGAGGTTCCGCGGTTGCGAATGCGAAGCTTCGCTACATCACTAAATATATATATATATATATATATACTCCTCGTTCGTAGTTCTTATGCTATTATTATTTTTGATTGCATATATTCCTTCGCTTGTATAGGAATGTATATTTATTTTCAGTATATTTCGTGAAACTGGATCCAATAATTTGTCTAAACAGTGATGTGATGGTATTTTATTTCATTCTTTTGGATGTGTATATATAAACGTTATTATTAAATTATGCTAAATGGCTGGTTAGGCCTTCTAAGTCAACTGGCGGATTAAGCCAGAATATACGCTTTAATTAAATAAATAGCGCAAACTGGCAACTCAACCAGATAAGCCAGCTGGCTGATCAGGAACATATTAAGACAACAGTCGCTCGGCTGAAGTCTTAACATGCGCTTGGCTCCTGCCAGGTGAACACCTCTCCGCTTCCTTTCTCTCCTTCTCTTCGGGGATAACTCCGCCTCCAAGTTGCATAATACTGTTGCTCTTGCAACATTCCCCATTTGTTGCATAACATCTTGCAACATTCCCCATTTGTTGCATGGCGCTGCAACATTTCCCCTTTAATGCATAACAACTTGCAACATTCCCCGTTGTTGCATAACCCCTTTTGCAATATTCCCCCCATCCCCCTTTGTTGTATAACCCCTTTGCGACATTGATCAACATTTGCAATTGCATTGCACTCGTCCATTTTGCGCCCATCCTACTCACGATAACAATAACAATATAAATATAAAGTATAGGGGCTACCAGCAGCACGACGAGACAATAATAATATAAATGTTAGGTTTAGAGGCCACCAGTAATACTGACTTCGGCGCATACTACTACTACTATTACTGCTACTACTACTACTACTACTACTAATAATAATAATAATATGAACTATAGGAGTCACCATCTTAATGGTAAATTTTTCAAAGTTAATAAATATAAATATAAATTTTATGGGCCACCCACATCTTCCGCAGCACGACACAATACTAAAACTACTACTAATAAGAAAAATATTAATAAAATTCACCGTTGAACGACACCGAACGCTTCTATTTGCACGTTATCGCCGGACGCGCGTGCGCGCACGTAGCAGGCGAAGGTTTTCTTTGTTTGGTTGTTTTTTTAACATTTTTAAAATAAATTATTTGCTAAATACACATTAATATATAAAAAAAAATCGAAACCTGAGTTTAACATACTTTCGTACTTTCGTACACTGTCACTTCTCAAACAAAACAGACCCAGTCTCCAAGCAACCTGTTTAAAATGGTTGAAACGTTCAGCATAAAGGCCAATCTGGTTTGCCACTTTCAGCCATTTCTTGGAAAAGTAAACATCGAATATCCACCAGAGAGTCCCGTCAGCGGAAATTCCAAAGTGTTTGCATACATTATTCAACAATAAATATTAAATTATAAATCATGGATGACTTTTAATTCTATGCATCAGAATTTATCGTACTAATGAAGCAGCCTCCGAGTGGTTCTAGAAATTGTGGTTAACAATCATTTGCGAAGCTGAACATTTACGATCCACCTCTTTAAAGATGGATCAGCGCTTGTTTGCTCAGGCAGAAAACAGCGTTCTCCTTATATATATTATAATAATATATATATATATATATATATATATATAATATACATACCGGTATATATAATATATATATATATATATATATATATATAATGTTTCAGACCAACAAAGACCCTAGGATCCACTCATGGCTGGTCTACATAATTGTGTTCGTAATTGTGCATTCTGCATATCC
The DNA here is from genome assembly GCA_023014485.1 of Bathynomus jamesi. Classification (NCBI taxonomy): domain Eukaryota; kingdom Metazoa; phylum Arthropoda; class Malacostraca; order Isopoda; family Cirolanidae; genus Bathynomus; species Bathynomus jamesi. The sequence continues at coordinate 2,069 of JAJOZX010005008.1, read as the reverse complement.
TCCGTGGTGGCGGAGGGGACCTACAATTTTACGTGGGTTCCGAACCACAAAGCCTTAATTTTACTACCTTAAACTATACCCAATCTATCAACATATGCGTTTAATCGATTTTTAAGCATGTTTATAGACGTGCTACTAATTACTTCTACAGGCAAACTATTCCAGCTATTTACTATTCTATGCGTAAAAAAGTTTTTCGCAACTGCTGTGTCGAACCTTCTACTTTTCAACTTACACCCGTTATTTCTTGTCCTATTATATTGAGATATTTTTTCAAAAAGCTATTTTTATCTACGTTATCGAACCCATTCATAATTTTGAAAACCGGATTAGATCACCCCGTAGCCTCCTAGTCTCGAGTGTAGTCAATTTTAACTCCTTAAGCCTATCCTCGTACGACTTTGACCTAAGCGACGGAATCATCTTAGTTGCTCGTCTTTGAACTCTTTCGATTTTGTCTATATCTTTGCGCATATGCGGATTCCAAAATTGGACCGCGTACTCCAAATGGGGTATAACTAATGATTTATAAAGAGGAACTATAATATCGCGCGATTTGTACTAAAAATTTCGAGTTATAAAACCTAACACTTTGTTCGCCTTATTGACCGCGTGCAAACTTTTCTGAGCGCAATTATCTTCAAAATTAAATATATATAAATATTAAATACTTAATAAAATAGATTTCCATAAGGTGATAGCTTGATCATTCCAGTACTATTGAATGGATATTAAAAAAACTGTTTACAATATTATATATTCTTAAAAAGAAAACATTTTATCCATTCTAAAAATATAAATAAAAAAAAAATAGTAACATAAATTCAACAAAATAAAGAAATAAAAAAAATAACATTAATAATGGAAATGACTTTTTAGTGTATCATTTCTCAAAACAATTTTTAGCATTTAGCAATTTAAATTAGACTATCAAGATTATACATGATTTTATCTATTCACAAAATAGGAATAAAATAAAAAATAATAAAATTAAATAAAATAAAATATAATCAAAATAACATTAAATGAAAGTGCCTTTCATTTAGTATGATTATGATTTCTCCCTACGATCTTTAGCATTTGCCCATTCCAAATAAACTCTATGAAGATTAATACATCCGTCATCATTCAGGTAACTTTTAATTCGCATGAGCATGTTCAAATGATTTTCTTTCAAGCGGTTTCTTAATTTTGTTCTTTATAGAATTCATTAAACTGAATTTTTTAAATTACTTCATTTACTGTCGTGACTCATGATACGCTTGAGCCTGTGCGCATTTTATTTTGCTGTGTGCGCGGGTTTCACAACGCGTGTGCGCGCGCACTCGCGCACACCTTAGAGGGAACATTGCTAGTGACTATAACTCCTAAATCTTTTTCCTGCTCTACGCTTGTTAAATCTTTCCCTGACATACTATACGCAAAATTACCGTTACGCGAACCTATATGCAAAATTTTGCACTTATCCACGTTAAATCTCATTTGCCATGTGACTGACCAATCAAAGATTTTATTCAGATCTTCCTCAATTTTACCTTTATCTTCGTCATTAATCACCCTACCACCCAGCTTCGTGTCATCCGCAAACTTTGAAACTGTACTGACTAGGCCGATATCTAAATCGTTAATATATATAAGAAAAAGCAAGGGATCCAATACAGAACCCTGAGGAACGCCACTCGCTACATTAGCCCAACACGACTCAGCTCCATCAACGACCACCCTCTGTTTTCTACCTCGCAACCACTCTTCTAGCCAATTTATTACTACACCCCTGATTCTATGAGCCTTAGTTTTTTCAATGAGTCTTTTGTGCGGCACGGTGTCAAACGCTTTTTGAAAATCTAAATACACTACATCAACCGCCCGATGTCTATCGTAAACGTCAACCACGCTTTGGAAAAATTCTAAAAGATTAGTTAAGCAAGATTTGTTTCGCCTAAAACCGTGCTGCGTATTTCTAACTAGTTTATGCACTTCTAAGTGTTCGACTATACGATCCCTAATATATATATAATATGTATATTATATATATATATATAAATATATATTATTTTTGTTTTTGTTTT